>JABUQX010068719.1:70000-106872 GCA_015478945.1 Trachelipus rathkii | reverse complement strand
ATATTATGGAATTTTAATGAATAATCAATTTAATTAATGTTACAGACGAATAGATTTATTAACACCTGAGAGGCAATATTAGTCACAAAACTTAGGCTAAGATATTCGAAACTCTATGGGATTTCTAAATATAAGTAATTTAATCAGATTGATTAATCACAGTAGATTCATAATTTCTGTTGCAAATAATTCAATAAAACAGGTTTCTTGTGATTAAGAACGCAAGCACTCAAAAATATTTAAAAAAAAAATCATAATCATAACTTAATTCTCATAATTATGTTTCAACAATTCGAGTATTTGATAGCATTTAATTCATATGCCTCCGCCTTGCCTCTGCCTCTCCTGCCTGCCCCTGCCTCGCCACCACTTTGCCTTGCCTGCCTAGTCACTTGCTGCCGCCTGCCTTGCCCTCCTGACTCATGCCGCCTGACTCATGCTATCCTGCTCTTGCTCTGTGTCTCCCTGCCAATAATAATCAATAGCACCATTGCCAATTAAGAATACTTTCGGCATCACAACTTAATATAATTATAAATCATTTCATATACTTAAAGATGTGTGCATTTAGGAATATTATCCTTATAATAACTGATAATAATAATAATATGATATAATATCAGTCATAACATATAATAGTGCTGCATAATTACATTTTTAACAGCTTTGTAGCACTCCAATATATAATTATATAGGCTGTTGTAAAGGTGTCAAAGAATGTTCACATCTGCAAGAATACCGGCAGGTAGCAGATGACATAACTCTATTCTTTAATAATAACATCACATTATAATAGATAATAAAATTAATAATATATATAATGCAATAAATATTATTACAATGAATTAATTAATAATAATAATGATATAATGTGTACGGTGCTTCTTATGTTCCAACCCTTAATAATAATCAATAATAATAATAATAATAATAATTAATTTAAACAATAATAAAATAATAATAATAAATAATACATAATAATAAAATTACTCAATCAGACATAGACTAATATATAATAATCAATAATATAATTAGTCTTTTGTGCCCATACTATTTCTTCGACTATCCAAATTCCAAGATATAAAATATTTTATAATATTACAATAAATAATAATAATCAATAATAAGCATTAGATGCACATAATGTAATGAATCAATCAGATTAATAATAATAATCATAGAGTGACCAGTAGTAGTAAATATAGATTTAATAATAAGTATATAATAATATAGTAAGATTTAATAGAATTAGTGTATATATGAATATGAATGTGAGATAATAATTAGATATATAAGATAATAATAATAGATAAGTTATAATAATAGTAAGTTGTTGTAATTTAATAATATAGACTAATATATAATAATATGATAATTAATAGATAATTAGATAATTAAAATAATGTGTATATGTAATAAGGAATAATTGAATGATTATCTTATGATATGATATTAATTAAGAATCATGTGAATTAATAGTTAATAAAATAATAATACACACCTGAATAGTAATGATTAATGAATAATATATAATAATGAATATATAATATACACGATAAATTCAATATTAAATTAATAATAATATAATAATAGTAACAAGCAACGATGAGTGTGTGTGTATGTATATAATAAATAATAATAATACATAATGAATAATTACATAATAAATAATAATAATAAATAATTAATGAAGATATATAGAGCGATAATGATAATAATAATTAATCATAATAAATAAGATTCAATAATAAATATAATATATAATAATGAATGTAATAAATAATGAATTAATCAGATAATAATAATATAATAATAATAATTCTGAATTAGATTTAGATATATTGAATAATAAATAATAATGCATGCAGTTAAAAATATATGAACTAATTAAATATCAGACTACATAGAGAAATTATTTTCAATATAAAAAGTCAATATACAAAAATAATAACTAAGAATACATATATAATTGGTGATTGCAAGTATTTGCAACGTTGTAAATTAATAACTAATAACCTACTAATAATAATACATCAATAATATATTGCTTGATTTATAATAATATGTAATAATAATAATCACAATAACTATATAATAATAATAATAATGAATTTTAAAAATAATAATAATCAATATATAATAATGAATAATTAGTAATAATAATTAATAAGTAATATAATAATAATAATAATAATATATAATAACTTAATAATAATAATACATAATAAGTAATTTAATAATAATAGTAATATAAATAATAATAATACCATCAATCATGAAAAAATGATGATATATTTGATGTGGGTGACACTTTTTAGATGAATGAGAATTAGAATGATAATGATAATATAGATACCACATGTGATAATGATAATGTTAATGTATAATGGAAGAGGATTGGTAGTGTATGGTATGATGATTATATAAAGATGGATAATGAATAACTGCCAAGAATAATAATGATGAATGAATTAATGTATTAGTGAATTAAATCAATGATAAGTAGTTAAATAATTCTAAAATACATTAAGTGGTATAATAATAAATACATAATTGTACGTGAAATCCACATAATTCAATAATAATACATGTGTAATACATAAGAATAATTGAATTAATTAAATGAATAACTAATAATAATATATAATAATGCATATATGAATAATCATATAATAATAATCAATATTAGTATTTATATATTATTATTAATTATTATCATATTAATTATTATTATTATTATTATTATTATTATATTACATTTTATTATTATTATTATTATTATTATTATTATTATTATTATTATCTTATATTATGTTATGTATAATTTCTAATTATCATAGGGCGAAAATTTGTTTCTATTTAATGAGAAATAAACATGGATCATGGGAACGTTAGTAGAGTCACGGAATTAGTGTTTTCTCACAGCAATCTCTAATTGCATGTATATGGTACCGTGACATGCAACCGTGCCACGCGTCATGTCCGTCGCAACTCGCATGTGGAATTCAGAATAGGTGTGACCCCACTCTAAAGTCGTTGGAATTCATTCAAGCGACTCTAAGCATCGAAACACTATTATTTGTATATCAATTTCATAAACTATTGAGGTGGGTCATAGAGTTAACTTTGATAACACTTTCTTTGCAAGCTTCACCACAAATTTGGTTTTGCTTACGCTTTTTTAATATACAATTTTCTTTTTTTTTTTCTTCTTATTTTATCTTCTTTCTTTTCTTAATTTAAAAATAAATTTTATTTTTTGAAGTTCAAATTCTAATTTAGTCCTTCTTTCATTTTTTTCCTCTCCGTTATTTTCAATTTCTTAATAAAAAAAAAAATTTGCAATTAATTATTTTTTCTGCATATCAACATGGTTCATTCCTGGCTTGATGTATCCGTTACCAAATTTCCTTTTGAATTTCTATTTTAGCCCGTCATCCATCATGCTCAAAGCAATAATATTATATATATATTAGTATATAATATATATCCTTATATATATAATTAAATATATTACTATGTACAAAAAAATGGTATTCTATTATATATATATCATACTTATTATAACTCATATATATCAATATTATAATAAACTGACCAAATTTTAGTAATATACATACAAAATTTAACCATATAAATAAAATAGGCCTATGATATATGATATAATAAAGATCAGTCACTGTGTTTTTGATTTTATTTTTACGATGTTTTTTTTAACATAAATTGGCATTTATTGGTCCGTAAGAAAATAAATTCATAATTTTGTTATTTTAATTATTCAGAAAAAGTTCGAAAATATATTTATCAAATATTTAATTTATGACAAATTTACATGTATGTTTATTATTTTACATAAAAAAATGAAATTTTATTTGCAAAGCATACCAAACATTTCAACACAAACACGAATTGCATATTTTGAGAACTCACAGAATATAAAAGTGTATCCTGATAAAAAAAAAATTTTACATCATACTACTGAAATATCATCTGAAAAGTTATGGGAACACTTTTAACAGACAAAAACAACATATGTCACATATTTGGAATCAGCGAGGTGCTTAAAAAAAATTATAAACAAAAGAAAAGAAACATTAAAATGAAAAAATAATATAAAAAAAATAAAAAAATTAACCAAAAATGTATGGGGCTTACGAGCCGAGCGGAGGAACACCGAAGGGGTTTGAAACCGTTATTCGCCATTACTCCGCGTAGGGGAGGGGACCGGAGGAACCCCTCCCGTCGACATACAACCCAAATCACCAAAGAAGGCGGGGTTTTGAAGAGTATCTCCGTCGCCTCCGAAGGAGGGAATATAGTCCTACCTCTAACCTGATCGTTCCCCGAATGGGTCCTTGCACGGATCGCGGCACCAGACTCCTGCCATCTTTGGCGTGTTTACCATCTCTCGTGGAGGCTTCCTTAGTTAAAGAAAAAGAGTTAAAGAATAACAAAGGAAAAAAAAACAAACTGCACGGAGTCGTAAAACGTATACGTGGGTCCTTTGTATATATAACTACATTTCATTGAATGCAATTGTCCGTCACCCCTCTAAAATTGACTGTTTCAGGATCATACGTTACACATAGAAATAATATAAACAAAAACACAACAAACAAAAAAGATCAAAACTGACGGAGTCGTAAAACATAAGCACAGGGTCATGCATCCAGAATGGTGAAATTATTTTAGTGTGTTTATCTATTTAATATTATATACCTCATTATATATATACCATTTCATAAATATTATAATACACTCCTTATAGCTAACTATAGCTAACTATACCTTACTATACCTTAGGATATAAGCTCTGTATTTTTATAACATATTATACAATAATAAATGATATTGAGAAAATATAAAACAGTTTCATTCATACTACCTACCTCTATACTCATTCATAATATATCGTCATATATATCACTCACTGTTTATTCATACTTATATAATCTGACGTTATATTAGATATAGACAGTATATATTCACTAAGGCTATAGTTTATATAATGAAGTTTAATTAATAAATACCCGGTCCAGCCGGCGTTTAAAGCTACAGTATATCACATAATATAATATAATATATATCATATTATATATATAGCGTTATATAGCCGTCCGGCAGCCGTTCAACCGTAAACCGTGAAGTTAGCCGTTAGCAGCAGTTACATAATCCATTAAATAGACACTGAGTTATAGCAGTAAAACGCAGAAAGTTAAAGCAGTAAAGCAGTAAAACAAAGGCATAACTAATCCCTAGGTGTTAGGGTATAACCCTTATTGTTTAAAAACTGCTTTAACTGCTTTAAGGTAAGTTAAAGTATGTTTAATAAACATTCGTAACAATTTTAATTAAAATATGTTTATAAAAAGACTCTGTGTGTTGTGTTTTTATTCTTACATTACATTAAAATTAAAAAGTTAACAATAAAAATAGAAATAATAAATAAAAGTATTAAAAAAATAAAAATATAAAAGAAAACATAATTGTATAATTATATGAGTTAAAGAAGCAGTAAAGCAGAGAGTTAAACAGTAAGCAGAGAGTTTAACAGTAAGCAGAGAGTTTTAAAGCAGTTAAACATGATTAAAAGCCAGATAATAGCGAAAGTTAAAGCAGTAAAACATGAGTTAAAGCAAAAAGCAGAAAGTTAAAGCAGTAAAACATGCGTTAAAGCAGTAAAGGCAGGAAAGTTAAAGCAGTAAAAGCAGTAAAAAAAAGGCATACTAATCTAGGTGTTAGGTAATAACTCTATTGATTTACTCCTTTACTGCTTTAAGGTATGTAAAAGTATTATGTTTTTTTAATAAAATTTTCGTACAATTGTAGTAATAAAATGTTTATATATCAGACCCTGAATTTTTTTCTTCTTACAATAATTTTTTAAAAATTTATAAATTAAAAAGTAATTAAGTAGAAAGTAATTAAGTAAAATAATGTTAATAATAATAATGTGTTAACTAATATCATTTTATGAGTTACAGTTTTAGGTTCGCGAAAAATGTTTTTTAATAAATGTTAAGTTGAATAAATGAATGACTTCGTAGTTATTTGAAACGAAAAATTCTTTGAAATGTTTAAGTCTGAAATATACATGAATGACTTTATATATATATTTTTCGATTCGCGCCGGCGGGTCTCCGACCTGTGGGGTGCGGGGGCCATCTCCAGATCCTGTGGCGGGGGGGGGCTTGGGCTGCCGCCTGGTGGGCAGTTATGAATGGGGAAGGATTAATAAAATCATTCTGTTCTATGATGTGGAGAGATGAGGAAGCCATCAAAGGTGTTTTCCATATGATATCATATTATAGATGGTATAAAGTAACGTCATCAAAGATGAAGTCATCAAGATGAAACTTTCAGATTGAGGCCATCAATGCTGAGAACATTAGTGGGCTGAGATCGGGCCCTCCACCTCTGCTTTTGACTGGTGCTTATGGGCGGTATTATCCTGGGTTGGGCCTGTGAGGGCGCTGCTCAAGCTGCGTCTGCATAATGCTGAGTACAATAATAAAATCATATAATTATATATATATATATGTATATTCTATATCTATAATAAAATAAAAGTAGGTAGGTGATGATTATAGTATATTATATATATTACTAATATATATAATTTAAATATATTAGTATATAGTATACCTATATGTGTGTATATATATTTGATGATATATATAGTATATTATAGTGGATGTAGTGTTATTATTATATAAGTTTCACACCTCACGAGCATAGGCCTTATGTTCTAGGGGGATCTTCTCTAGTAATATATACCTAAGATCCAGATCTAGGGATCGATACCCTCGTCGCCTTTCCATGCGACTAATGCCGCTCTACCGATTCGAGCCACGGTTATGCTCATAAACTATAATAAGCGATTTATATATGATATATACATATACCATATTAGTAGGAGTATATATTATTAATAAGTATGGTATATATAACAATTATAAAGTATAATATATAATATATATATTATATTATATTATTCTCCTTTCTTTCTTCTTACCCCTTCCCCCTTCATTTCCCACAGAATGGGGTACTAGAGTGCGCAACAGGTTGCAGGGAAGTAAAATAGTTAAGGCAGAAATAGCGATGACTAACTCGAAAGGAAATGCCGCACAACACCACCCACTCGTACCCTTAAGTTGAGATTCACCATCAAAAAGAGAAAAAACAAATCCACCCACAAGCTTCACAACACCACGACAGACCACTAATGTGGTATCTCGTTAAGGTAGGGTTCATCCCTTGGGCCTGTCCCAAAACCGTAACCCCTCACAAAACCCCCTCATTTATTCCTATTAATGCACCTTTCTTTTCGCCTTTGTCCAAACTCACATTCTCTTTCCTTCAGAACATTACGTTACGGAACTGATCTACTTTTTTCTTCACTCTCCCAACAAGGTCGATTTCTCAGCAACATTCACCACTATATCCTCCTTTTAATCAATCCGACTAAATCATTCATCTCCTCCACTCGGAATATGACAAAGCTACACTCTTCTCGTTTACTTCTCATTTACGCCTTTATATAAACTATAATAGGGATATTATCATATATGATATATATATAGTATAGTATACGTATATATATATATATATATATTATATATATATATATATATGAATATATATAGTAGACAGCGTCTGCCCACTTGCTCTTTCCACCCAGACTCAAACGCGAGGACAAAAAAGTGTAGGTGAAAATCAATAAAATAAATATATTATAACCTATAATATATTTATATATATACTATATAGATCTATAGATAATATATTATATATCTATATATATATATGATTATAATTTATATATATATATATATTTATAATTAATATATAACCCATTAATGGATAGGGTAGCTATAATCATAATTATATATATATCAATTAGTGTGAGAAACGGATCAGAGTTAGTCGTAGTATAGTGGTGACTTATTAGCTTCACTCCTCTCTCTCCCTTACATCGTTAACCACAAGATATGTTAGATGGTGAGACAGACGTGGAACCAATAGCGATGTGGTACTTGTAATTTAAACTATATATCACGTTACATGAGGATATAATGAAGTGTGAGATGAAAGTAGGATCCGGACTGATGTTAGAGAGAGAAAAGTTTGTGAATGTAGTTAAGGTTCTCGGTGACTATATGAGAACAGTTCGTTGCGCATGGTATGATTCTACAAAGGCTGAAATATAGCTTCGTTTGATATTGGCCGCATATGGGTCTACCATTAGGCGTAGTGATCGAACCAACGTGCTTGATTAATGTTATAGTAGAGGGTCCGAGTAAATCAAGTAGGTCTTAAGAAGAAGGAAGAGGATCCAAAGTCTGCAGAGATCGATTTATTCGTATGTGTGACCTATAATCTTTAGTGGGAGAGTGTATGTATGGTAGAGTGAGAGGAGAGAATAATCGAAATATATAAACCGAGAGCGGATGAGGAGGTAATTATCGATAATGATGCTTTAGTATGAGTTTGTAGATAGAAAAGCATAATATGAAGAGAGTATATAATTAGAAAGTTATTGAGATAGGTTATAAGAGAAGATCAATGTGAACGAGGGATGGAGAATGATAGTTCACGGTGGTTAGGTGAATGTATAGTGATTGGAGCTGTGTTGGGGAGTCGACGAGCTGGAAAGACAGAACAGAGATAAGTGTGAATTGAGTGTCATACAAGGAGTGTCTGGAGGACAGAGATATGATTGAGTTGTGGCATGAGGCCGGAAGAGACACGCGTGGCATAATAGTGATAAGTGAATTGCGGGTGTTTTTGAGGAGGCTATGGATTTGTGGCTCACCTGGCGCCAGGAGATGAACCCTAACATTGACGATATGCCATTTTGAGGGTCCGTCGCGGTCCCTTGAAGCTGGCGCTAGGTGGGATCTTATTTCTGGACTGCGACTGAAGTTCTCACTAATTAGGTATTAGAAAATTGATAGGAGCTATGAATATGGGGGTGGTAAGAGCTGGGCTTTTTCACTGTTTGACTTGTGATATTGTCTTACTACTTCTAATGCTCTGAGATTTCCAGGTGAAAGTTGTACACGGCACCCTCTACCCAACAGAGATTTCTTAAGAGAGGAGAAAAATATAGTATGTAGAGTCATTATGAATACTTATACAATTGCTATATATTCATGATTATCCAATATAGAATTATCATATTAATCAGTTTATATATATATACTATATATATATATATATATATTATATATATTACTTATATATATATATTAGAATGTATGTATATATCCTATTTATATATATATATAACACTTTTCCTTATTTTTTTATATACAGTAGTATAATAATATAAAATTATATTAGATTTAGTAATAACTATTATTAGATAAACTTATACTATTATATTATATTATTCATTTAATACTTTTTTTGCCCTATCATAGCTAATAATCTACTGAGAGGTAATTATATTAATATATATATATAAATATATATATTAATAATATATAATATATTATATATATTAATATATATAAATAATATATATATATATATTACATTAAAAGTATATATTATATATATTCATATATTAAGGTATCTATATTATAATTATAATAATAATATATTAATATATACTTATATCTTATATATATACTAATATATATTACTATATAATTAATATATATATATCTATATATATATATACAATATATATTAATATATTATATTAATAACTATATTATAGTATATATTATATAAGTACCTTAACTTAATTATATTAATATATATATAATATATATATATTATAATAATATTAATATATATATATATATATACGGTAGTGTGTGTGTTGGTGTGTGTGTGTGAAGTGCATGTGTGTTTTGTGTATTCCAGTGAACGAAGTTAAAAGTATAAATGAGATCAAACTCAATTTTCAATATATATCAAACACTCACTTAATGTATGCATTTCACAGAAGTTTCTATTTATTAATAAGTATAATTATTGTGTATTAGTTTATTTACATTGATATTATTTAAATATTAAATTACACAATAATGATATTACTTCGATCACGCTCTTCTCGAAGATATTCAAGAACATTAGGCAGTCACAGTGGAAAAAGGCAACGTGAAGAAGAAAACAACAAAACACCCGAATTTCAGTGGTCAAACGGGACATGTAATTCAAATAGTTCCAAATATTTTTCAAATAATTATTTAAAAATCACATTTACTGTTAAATCATTGTTGTTTTCAACCAAATGAAATATCAACTCTGAAAAGTACGAAACCATACAGAAAAACCATTACATATTTCTCTGGATATTAGTGAATACAAGTAGCCTTTATTAATAAAAAAAAAAAAAAAAAAAAAAAAAAAAAAAAAATTATATATACCTTATGGCGGTATAGTAGTTAAATATTGTTTCTAAGATGAAATATCTCGAAAAGTCGACCACATACAGAAAATACCAATTAACAATTAAATCAAGATTTGGAATGGGCTTATTAAAAAACGTAAAAAAAAAAAATTAATAAAAAATGCAAAAAAAAAAAAAAAAAAATAGGGGGCTCGAGCCGACGGGGGACAGAGGGGGGGACGTTTTTCCAATACCTGGGCGTAGGCGAGGAGGCGCGCGCGGCAGGTAACCCCCGCGACTATGGCCTCAAAATACAAAGAGCCGCGCGCGCGTTTCCCGGATGACGCCTCGCCGGAACGGGGGGAAATAGTCTACCTGTAGTTCCCCGGAAGGCCGAGAGACCCCGACTCCTGCATCTCTGCGGTTCACTCCTTGGGTATTCCCCTTTAGTTTAAAAAAAAACCAAAACACAAAAACTACGTTTGCAGCAGTTGTATCAAAACACGTAAAAGGTCCTATATGTTTTTGAAAATCATGTCCGTTACACTGAAATCGATTGTTAGGATATATACTAGCAGATAATTAAGATATAACATACTAAATCTCAACAAACCAGAAACTAAAAATAAAATTCAAGCCAGTTTTCTAGATTTAAGAAAAAATCCTCTTGATATATTAGAGGTTTCCTATATATATATATATATATATTAGTATATTTATATATATATAATTGATTATGTTATACTATAATAACTATTAATAGTATATGTAAATATATATATAAAACTATTACTATAAATATCAGTACTGGCTTTCCAAGCCTACTGGTTACATAAGCGTGACCAAGGCATTCTCATTGACCTCTTTTCCCCATGTTGGTTGCCAAAATCTTAAAAATTTGACCTTGGGGAACCTGTCCTTAGTTTATAGGCCAATAGGAAAAGATAAGCTACGTTTGTATGGTAAACTTAATAAATAGTTATAGATACAAATATATTCAGGTAATGATATAGTTACAAACATAGTGTAAAGACATAGATGATACTAAAACATAAGTATAGATATATTAAGGCTGAAGTATATATCCCCTAAATATAGTGAAGTAATATCAAAAATTATATATTTTAACCATAGTTATATATAGTATATATAGGGTGGCCCATTTATTTAATGGGTTTTATAAGAAATCCCGTTTATCTTTAGCAAAAAGGATAATGGTCTGGGAAAATTTTACCAGTATTTGTGTGCAAGCTTGGGAAAAAAAACTCGCAATGTCCATCAGGTTTCTGGGCAATGTATTCAGTGAAGCTTATTTAACTAACGATATGACCGCAACCACAGACAACGGCGCTCCCGTAGACCTATGCAGAACGATGGCAGCGAGGAATCGGGTCTCTCGACTGCTCTAATTGGAGCTGTCCTGGGTGCAGGGTGACGATGGGGAGGACGACCTCTGTCACCCCGTCGGCTTCGAGCCCCCTAAAAAATTTATCACATGAGAGCCCCGTAAATTGTTTATAAGTTACCTAAAAAATCCAGCCTCACAAAGCCAGCGTTTCTATATATTTAAGCCATGTGAAAATGTAAATAATTATATATATATGATATATATATATATATATATTATATATATATCGTATCATTATTATATATATTATATATATATTATATATAACCGTATATATTATATTCTTATATTATATATTATATCTAGTATATATATAGTAGTTATTAATGTTAGCTTTTATAATATCTATATAATACGTATATATAATAAATAAATAAGAAAAAAGACCAACAACTTGTGGTTTACGACAACGGAAATAACATTAAACTATTATTAATATATAACTGCATTCGTATGACAAAATACACTTTGGAACTGAAATTGAGTGTATCACATTAATAAAAGGAAGCAATATCGCATACAGATTCTATAAATGAAAGACGGGTTCCCACCTTGAGCAAAGTTCAAACCAAAACTAATTTATAACTTTTTTTTTTTGTAAAACGCTTAGAAATAAAGGTACTTTATATAAATAGTAAAGGCGACAAATTATCCATAATGGGACATAATCCTGGAACGTCTGGAGTAATGACCGAACTGGTCACTTTCACTGCTACTATATTTTACCAATAAGCCACTACGCCTCGGGCTCCTTTATTATATATAATCTATCTATATATACTATAATTATACATTATTTTATACTGTTAATAGAAAGAGATTTGTGTTATGCTTATAGTATATATAATACGTATATACGTATATATATAGGTATATATGTATATATATATATATATATATAATTAATTATATATATGTGGTATAATAAAAATACTTTTTACTTTTAACTACTCGTGTATAATAACATTGGTAGTTTATTGTAATTTTTAAAAAAAATTTTTATTTTGCTTATACACCTACATTAAAAAATTTAAAATCAGTGTTGTTTGTATATTTTTTGCCTATAAACATAGTTTTGAAAATGGTGCTGCCGTTACCTTTAGATTTTGTATGTTTTTTATAACCTATGCACCTATTTTGAAAATGGTTTGGACAAGTATTTTTTTTTCCCTATAACTATGCGAAATGTTTCATTATCTTTGGACGTATATATATTATCTATAATATATAATTATATATATATAATATATGATAATATATATATATTAATATTATATAGTATCTATAATTATATATATATATATATATATATATATATTATATATATTATAGGTGATAATAATATATATAATATTGAAAACCCGTTAGTTGCTTGATTATTCCAAAAATAATTTTATATTTTACAGTTCAAAACAACAATAATAAAATATTTTATTTACATTGGTTTCAAAAGGGTGGCCATTTATGTACCTTTGAATAGTTTTTATTTATTTATTTTTTATTTTCTTATTTTTATTTTTCCCCACATTTATAAGCTTAGCCATTATTTTATTTTTTCATCTCTGGTAATTCCTAGGACACATTTTTAAGTATTGTAATGTTAAGCACATGGTAATTTGCAATTTTGATATTTAAACTTTGCTTCAAAAATTATTCATTCAAGATAAATTTTTGTTAGTTTTTTATCAAAATCGCTGAAAATGCTATTTTGGGGTTATTTTTAGCAGAATTCTTCTGGGGAAGGGGTCTGTCCAAAATTTTGCTACTCCAACTCTATGCATTTGAAAATATACAACTCGGACTCCACCCATAATGAAATATACGACTCCGCCGACTCCCGCCCCCCTAGAAAAATGACAACTTCGATCCACCCATTAAGGGCGGCTCTACACATGCGGAGTTCGTCGAATTCTTTGCCAAACACCCCATGTGTGTATGGGTCATTCTTGTCAAAGCTTTGCTCATTTGCTTGGTTTGCCAAAATATACACATCTTTCCACAAGCGATGAAAAAGATTTGTGTATTTTGCAAACCAAGCAAATGATCAAAGCTTTGAAAATGACCAATACACACATGGGGTGAATGTGTGTGACGTACAGTTAGGCTTATGCAACCGCAATAGATTCAAAGGTGTTTGACAAACTCTTCCATGTGTGGAGCCGCCTTTAGGAATAATTCTAATACTAGCTTCGACTAAACTGTTGAAATATATTACTACTCAAGCCCTATTTTAAGTAATTGACTCATTAAAGCTCCTAATAAAAGGAGCTCTACCTCAAATTCTTCTGAAGAGTAATGATAGCGTCTTTTTATGGTAAATCCATAACGAAGGCATTTTATGACTTTCATCATCACCTCGTGAACCTTTAGGTTATTTTCTAGGTTAAAGTACATTAAGATAAAGAAGAAAATTAGCCATCGACAACCTGTTCATTTTTATTGACTTCAACATTGGAAAATTTATTTTTATTTTTATTTTTATATACTATACATAACACATTCCGCACATTTACATAAAATAAATATGATTTCTAAATGCATAATTTTAAGAAAACCTTTTAATTTGTGTAAGTGCATAGAACATTAAAATTTTATATAGTTAAAAATGATTACACCATCTTATTGAAATCAAAATACAAGTTGGCATTGTTAATGGTATGTAGACAAAGATACAAATTTTGAAAATTACTTCTAAATATAACGGAAAATATTATTTTTCATTAAACTTATATTTCCATTCACATATTGGCCGAATTTGTTTTTAAAAATAGAATTGCATCTGTCAAGCTCTCCATCCGGCCTATGAAGCTGGATTTGAGAATGTGTGAAACAGAAAAAAGACGTTCAGCAGCAACTTGCGTAGGGAGTAAAGCAGTAACAGAAACTGCAGCTTCCTTTACAATTTCTGGATAACTTTCTATAGCCTCTCTGACTTTAATTTTTGAACTTCTATCAATCTTTTCAGCTTCTTGTAGTGCGGCAAAGAAACTTTTTTTTTTAGTTTAGTTTATTAAGTTTAGTTGAAGGAACTTCACATTTATGTGCTTGAACGCGCCGACGTTTTTTACTACTTTCTTGATTATCTAGAAACTTGTTCACATTCATCCTATGAGCTTGCTAAAGATTGGCTACTAAGGGTGCGATTCTGACTAACAACAGTACTTTCTTGTTTAGATTCGCTTTCTTCTTGTTGCAACCCTTTAATGCGAATGACCACTTCTCAGAGTCTAAATTTGCCTTGTTTTGTTGATCTTCACTCAAACTTACTCTGTCCATAACACAGGTTCGACATAAATGGCAGCCGGCAAGACACCATTGTCAATTGAGAGAAATCCTCTTCGCATACAAACCATCATGTTACTTGAAATGCAGTCCCTCTCAATTTGCGTTAGCCCGAAAATAAGGGATTTCCATTCTTTAAAAATTTGATCTGGTTAAAGATCTGAGAACTGCAAATTTTTAGCAACTGTACGTATGAGAAGTGTAAAAGATTCTGAAGTTATTTACTTGTTTCCAATAAGCTTCTGGCCTTGTTAGCTGTGGGTCGGCCATGTCTAAAAGGAATTGTTTTAGCGCAGGAATGCGACCTAGCATCAAATATGTGCTATCCCATCTTGTTGCCTGATCAATAATAGCACCTCTCCCTGATCTTCTTTTGAGGATAGAATCGATCTTTGGACTTCTAGCAACTATAGTTTTCTCACTATAACAACCAACTTGGAAGCATGAGGTCCTTTCAATCCAGCAAGAATATCCAACTTACGGGTATGCACTGCACAACGTATGTGATATATTTTTGAAGCTTTTGCTGCTGTTTGTGTTTTGCAACTAAATTGTGAAATTCATCTAATTCTTCACTCTCGTCACTTAAAGGTCAAGTTTAAAGCTATGTTTAGGTCATTATCATCATCCCTAGTTTCACCTTCATTTAGTTTTTCTATTGTACTCATCATGTTGTTTGCATTATCTGTAACGATTGCAAGTACCGTACCTGTTCTTTACGCAAACCAAAATCATTCAATACTCTTGAACATTTTTTTTAATACAGTCACTTGAATGTTGGCCCTCTGTGTCTCTTACAGCCAATGTATAGATTAATGTTTTTATTATTTATAAATGCATTTGTTACAAAATAATTATTCATTCGCGTACATGCATCCATTTTTAAAAAGACATATTGTACGTGAAAAAGGATTTTTCCATTGTAATTTTTGCTTCCTTTAAACTTAAATTAGTAATGTAGTCTCTTTCTAAATAATGTGCTTGCGCAAGCTGAATGAACAATATACTAGCAATATGTTTGAAGGACCGATTTGAACCATTGTCTATCGGAATGGTTTACCGTCGCTTTTAAACCACTGAGCTAAGAGTGACCAGTTTAATCTCTTTGTTAAGTAGTTCCTGACCTGTAATAATCATGCAGTGGTCAATTTTTATCTCGCCCTTATTATAACTTGCGATATATAAAAACTCATCTTTCTTCTTCAACTTTACAATATATGAAGCCGTCATAGTAGCATATATATATATATATATATATAATATAGAATAGTATATATATACTATATATATGGGTCGTGATATATAATATTATATATATAATATATAATATATATATATAGATATATATATATATATATATATATATATATATGAATATTAAAGACTGATCTCTATAATGTTTAATTTTGACCCTATTTAAGAGATCCCCCTGATATAGCAGAATAATAAGATTTGAATACAAAACGCTTTTTATTATGAGTTCCATTTATTAATTGACTTACTCTAAGTACGGGAATGAACACAAATTAAGTTATTTCATTCCAATGATTCAAAAATAAATGTTTACTCTTTAAATATCAAACTATTGTTTAAATCGGACTCCAATTAAAGTATCAATTTTTTTTGGACCAAGAAAGTGCCAAGATGTTAGCTCTCTGGGTTGTTTACCCTAACTGACCTCCCTGCAAGCGGCAAAGCCGTTGGGGACAGAGCCTGGGGACCTTAGATAATATACAAAAAAGGAAATTTAAAAATTTGTCGAACACAGGACTTTCTCTGTACAAGATGTGTTCTGAAGGTATAGCCAGTGCACCCAGAGTGATCCGATCCTAAGATACGGAGAGGTTACTGGTTGCACTTGACATATATACGTTATAAGTCTTTATACTATGTACCGATACGGTAACAAATGGTTATCTTGAAAGTGCCTGTAACACCCCCTTCTGACATTTTTATAAAAAGTTTTTGGTAGAGCGAGACAGGGCTACTAAATGTTAGAGAGAAGATAAAAAATTATTTTCACTAAAATAAATTAGGAGCTCCTCCGGGAGGAACCTTTTAATAAGATCATCTTCTATGTAACACTTTACCTTAGGCGTTTGTTTTACCGATCTGAAAGAAAAAGGAATTAGTATTTATGTTATTTTATTATTTTTAGGTGTTATTTCTCTTTCTAAATCTACTAAGTTATAATATATTGAGAAATGTTTCTTAAAATTTTCTAAAATGAGGCTCCCAGTTTTTCGATATTACGTTGATTATTAACTCTTTGAACTTTAAAAGGGGAACCGACATAGCGAGGCGGGCGTAATTTGCAAACGACATTAAGAACTGAATGTCATGACCCACCTACTACGGAAAACAAACTTCAGCAAGGTATCATGTAACCCTTTTAGGCAGAGAGAACTTGTCTATGTTTAAGATAAAAGGGCCTCTAGCTTATTTAACACATGCATTAGTATTCTGAGTAGGTCCGCTCCAAGAGAAGGAATTCAATTTAATCCACTCGCAATGAGACTCGCGGTATACGTATATTTGGAACCAAATCAATTTGAACACACCCATAGGTTAAATGCTCGGCCATCGGGGAGGGGCTGTAAATCGATGCTTTGCAACATACATCTCAGACAATCCAGTAAAATTCTATGGTTGAACCTGCAAATAAGAAAAGGCCATTGCCCCTAGATTGGGCTACAAGTTCCGGTGGAGAGCCATTCCCACAGGCCCTGCAGGACTTCCTCGATCAGGCGGGATCTAGTGAATATCGCTCCCTAAGATCCGATAAGAATTACCTGAGGAATTCCACAGAACCGAAATAGCTCGTGAATGATTGCATTTAATATTTCTCCAGGAAGTTTATTCTTGAGAGCAAACAAGCGAACAAAGGTACTTACTGAAACGGTCAATTAACGTAAGTAGGTATTTGTATCCCTCTCGCATTAGATAACTTAAGAATATCCACATGGGTTGCTTCAAACTTCTGGGTTAACTTCTTTTTGAAAAAAAAAATTTTTTTAAAGAAATTTTTTTAAAAGAACACCAAACACACGGGACTTATACCTGGTACCGTTTATTTTTCTGACATGCTGAGCACGTGGGACATAAAATGTTTATTTTGTGAATATATAATTGCTGAAAAACAAATTCATTTTTTATGCAAAGGAGAGGATTTTTTTTAAAAAGAACTAAAATGTCAGTCTATAGTTATGGTATTAGATGGATTAGACTTTTACTGCAGAATATTTTCAAGTAAAAAAAAATAGGAATATTGGTACAAATAAACCGTAGATTCTTCATAACTTTTACCGGCTGCTATAGATATTTTTTGTTCTGAAGAATTAATGTTAGTATTAAAGTTATAAAGTATGGTTTTCTAGTTTATTCGAATTAAGGATAGATTCATCACAGTTTAAACAAGGAGAATTTTTGTATAATTTCTTTAAGAATAACAAATAATAGTTTTAAAATGGAATGAAGTTTTGAATTTATTATAAAAGATAATTGTCAAATTTATTTTTCAAAGTTTACAGTACATTAGGTTTGCGTATTTCGGAGCCGTGATGTTTTAAATTATAGAACTGAACATATAATTAATCAGTAATTTGACTGATGAAAATAATAGAAAATATGTAAGAAAATGTATTTCATTAAAAGATGAAATTTAATTCAGATTGTAATGAATAGTCAAAAAGGGCAAGACCAAACATGAAAATGAATTTTATATGACTAATAATAATATTGCGTGATGAATTATTTAAAAGTAAATATTTTAATGCTGATTCGGCATTCCTTACTATACAGTGTATTGAAAGTAATAAAGATTAAGATATAAATTAAATTAATTCGGTAGTATAATTTGTATGATAAACGAATATTCTGAATCTTGGAAAACTGAAAGAAACAAGAAACAAGAATAATTATTTAAAGAAACATAACAGTTGACAAATATTAATAAATAAGAATTTCTTTGAAAACGATAATAAAAGTTAATTGTAGCGATAATAATAGTATTATGTTGAATTAAATGAAAAAATATAAATGAAAATGAGATAACTAATAATAGGAATGGATTAATGGTTTAAAATAATATGAAATATCAACATTGAGAGGAAAATTATGAATTCAAAACGAAAAAGTAAGTAGTGAGGAGTGAGGAAGAAGGGACTTTTACTGTATATATCAAAAGATTTAGCTTAAATTGCATTGAAGAAAAAAAAAATTTTCAATTAAGTTAGAAGCAATATATTTAAATTTAAAATTAAATATAAAGAAAGTAGAATAGATTTGTGAAAGAAATGTTATGAAGTTTCATGAGAAAAAAAAAAGAGTAAAGAAAAAGAGAGAAAGAATTTGTTTATGAGAGAGAGAATGTTAATAGAATGGAAAGAGGCAAGATATATAAATAAGTGATGTAACATAAATTTTTAAGATGAAAGTAAGATGAAATAATAACCTAGAAAGTTTAAGATATGTAAAAGATTTAATTGTCAAATATAAGATAATTTAAATATTTAAATAAAAAAATTATAAATTTTTTTAAATTTAAATTTTTTTTTAAATAATTGAAATTAAAAATTGAAGTATTTAGGAAAATATAAGTTGTTGGTGGCATACGAAAGAGAGAAAGTAATAAAGAGAAAAGAGTAAATAATAAAGGTAAAGTAAAAACTGAGAGTTGAGGTTGAAGATAATAGATAAAAATATAAAGAAGAAAAGGAAAGATAGAATTTGGATAAAAAGGAGATGAAATGGGAAGTGACAGGGAAAGGAGAAAAAATTAGGAAATGAAGTGTAATATAAAAATCATTTTTGATACGACTTTGAAATGAAGAGGAAAAAATGATGAATAGAGATATGGTGCAAAAATTAAAAGTTTAGATTAAGATATTTTGTAAAATGAAGAGAGAGAGAATAACATATATAAATATTATTAGGAATGGCCAATAAGTAATTTTAGAAGAATAAGTGATTCATCCATTTCAAAGATGGCTTCGAATGAAGTATGGCGAGAAGGGGGTTGTTATAAAAAGAGGAACAAAATCCTAATTTATTATGTAAACACGTACATAGCATGAGCACGAACAAAAACATTGTGCACGGAATATCATTTAAAAATTTAGATTTATAATAAATCTTATAATAAATATTTGTTTGTTGACGATTCATTTCATGAGCGGGAATCAATGGGATACGCACACCCCCCCACCCCCCCCGACCAGTGGTTAGGTTTATCGGGGGACAAGATCCCCACTCCCCATTCAGCACGTCGCCTCCATAACCAAAACCAGAGAAGAATCACTTAATCTACTAAACACCCTAAGCCACCCAAACCTATGCCGCCCCGCCGCACGCCCACCCACTCGCCAAGCCCAACCACGTACTAGATCTACTTACTCTACCCTCACACTCCCTCTCTCCTTCACCGCCTTGACAACCACCAAACCTCACCTTACTCTCGCTTCATCTCCCTAAGAACTCCCTCCCCTCTACCACCTCTCACAACTTTACTCCTTTTATTCTTTATATATTCGGTACGCTTTTGTTCTATACCCCGCTCTAAATTCTTTCGCCCACCCCCATCGCCGTCCCTCTCATGCTCCTCATCCTCCATCCCAACCCCCCCTCAACAATTTTCAGTGCGAATGCCCGTGCCACCCTCACCCCGCCAGTAACTTCCTACCATCTTTTTACTAGAGTTTTTCCCTCTGCACTTCCCTTAGTTATCGAATTCCTGCATAAGTTACTTCGTTTTCATCTCCATTCCTTAGGGGTTATCCTGCATTTCCCGAGGTTTCATAATTTTCGTCTCGTTTTGCTTGTTTGCAACTTCTCACACTCTGTTTAACCTGCCCTCTTCTGCTCATTTACTCCTTCCTCCCCTCTTATCTTCATATACCACCAACCAGTTAGGCATCCGCATCCAAGGACACTTCCGGAATCACCTTTACATTCTTTATCATCCTTCTATCGGAGACTATCATGTAGTCTATCACCGATTCTCTTGGATGTCGAGATTGTTTCTGTACCTGATGCCATCTACATCCTTGTAAAGACCATGGCGACTCTCCTATGCTCTTGTGAACCAAAACGTTGTTCCATTATTTTTAGATCCGCTTTCTCACACAAAAAAAAATTCGTCTATCTGCGGTAACTCATCCTTTCTCCGTAACTCTGCTCACAAACAAAATTGGTTCCCTCAGTACTCTCTCCATCTCTCTCTTCTCTCCTAGCGTCTGTAAAAAATCCGTGTCCCATCATACACGCACCCTCTTCCCCCGACACTTCCTCCATCCCCCTCGTCTTCCATCAATTCCATAAATCGTTTTTTCCTCCTCTGAATGCCCGTTGGTCTGCTTACCTGGAATATTCTATACTTATCTGGACCTTTCTTCAACACGCACATCATCAACCTCTCATTTTATACTTTTAAGCTCGTATTACATGGTGACAGTCTTGGTCCCACTATAATTCCCACACCATGCTTTCTTATTCCTTCTCTCACCCACGTAGTACATTAGGAAACAAATCTTCTCCCATCTCTTTTACCTCTCACAGCCCCTCACTCAACTCCGCACCACTCATCAATCTACCCGCTCGGCAAACGATAACCCGACCCACCACACGAGCCCCCCCCCCCACTCCCTCCCACCCCGAACATTTTTACACACACACACAGCCGAGAGACAAATAGACATGACTGAACACCACAAAAGATCCACACCCACCCCCAACCGACCAACCGCCCCCTCATAAGGGCACACACCAACAAGTAGCACGCCCGGAACCCCGTGCGCAAGCGTCACTCGAGCCACGGAACGGACCCCCCCCACACCCCCGAACCGCCGCGCACGTGCAGGCACCCCCCCCCGACCACCCCGCCCCCACCCATAAATTAATTAACACAAACAGATCTACTCTCAACTCATTCACGGCACCCGCACTTCAAACTACGACCGCAAGAATAGCAGACTTAATTCCAGAAACACTAAACAACGCAAAGAACACAAACCTTCCACCCGACACGGCGGAGTCGTAGACATGAAAGCAATACTCACAATAAACATAATCCGATCTATAAACGATCAAACCCCACCACTACCAACAGCGTAGACCATCAGGCCTACATCAACAGTACGCGCCAACAACCCTGCCCGTGGACCAATTCTCTACCTACACGCCCTAGAATGGCCAATCACCATGCCTGTCAATTCACTACGCGTAGTTCCCAATGGCCGTGAACGCCCCAGTGCTCATCTCTCAACATACACTATAAATAAAGAAATATTCCGAAGCACTTCAGCAGTCAACACACATCACCCAAAATCCGAAATAATAGGTATGTGGCAATCTATCTCTCTTCCATTTCCCATCATTCAAATCCATTTCCGGCCACCCAACCCAAATTTCGTATACCCCATCAATACAATTGAACAGGAGACATAACACATGCTCTGCCTCATAGCTATAAATTAACTATATAAACATACTCACTTGTTATCTTTACACGGCATTCACTTCGCATTACTATACTTTTATTCATTCAGATCCTCACCACACCTATATAAATAACTACCTGCCAATAGAAGCTTCCCATTATTCTCTTAATCACTAGCTGATTGCAAATCATGAAAACCTAATACAATTTTTCTTCTCTCCCTCATTTTCTCAATCATTTGTTTAAGTGTAAATTAATAAAAATTACTAAACTTTAGTCCCCTGTTCTTTACCAATCAGTCTCTCTCACTCGACGCACCTTTTGACCAAATTACCAGCAGATATCTTCCGTCAACACTCATACACTAATTCCTCTAATTCGCAGGACCTTTTCTCCCTTACCAAAATTAAGGTACTATTGCTGCTTCCCTCCAATCCCTCGGAACTACCCCCTCCATAAACGCTTTGGTTGCACATTTCCAATCCATCAATCACCA
Source organism: Trachelipus rathkii (assembly GCA_015478945.1). Taxonomy (NCBI): domain Eukaryota; kingdom Metazoa; phylum Arthropoda; class Malacostraca; order Isopoda; family Trachelipodidae; genus Trachelipus; species Trachelipus rathkii. Next base: position 83,906 of record JABUQX010068719.1, on the reverse strand, counting down.
TCTCAGGCTCCGTCCTTGCTCATTTTCACCAGGCATTTCATCTATACCTGACAGGATTCCATTCTTCAACTGTCTCACCTACCTTCGTCCGCCTGATTTAATACCTATAATCCACAAAAAAATCCCATTTCTCCGGCCCATTCAACCCACACACATCACTTTCACCTTCCTCATCTAATACCCAACTAATCACGATCGAAGAGTCCTGCCACAGTACGCAAGCAGGCATCCAGGTACGACAGAATCGAAGTTGCCAGTTACTATATAGACAGAGAGCACTACGAATGCCAAAGCGTAATTAAGATTTCTTTTTTCCTACCCTATTAATTTACCCAACATCTTTGTTTAGAAACACAATCCTTCATATATATATATAATAATATTATATATATACTATATCATATAGCTATATAATATTATATTATATTAAATATAAAATATATATATAATAATATAATGAATATATATATATATAATAATATATATAATGATATTATAGTTAATTATAATTCTCAGAACAACTCCAGAAAGGGATGTTTCAGTGGCGCTTCAGATTTGATTCTCAGCATCTTCTTTATTATCTATGACGTCCCTAAACAAAATGACACCTAAGTGATAGAAGCTCCAGATTGCAAGATAACAGGAAGAGATATTATCGTCCCCACTATAGCATTGAAGTTTCAATTCCACTACCTAGCAGTGAAAAAATAATATAACCACTAAGGAATAGCAGTGATAAAGCTTAAGAGTGTGAAAGACTGAACATCTTTCGATATGATATTATCAACCGAATAGGTATTATAGTTTATATAATTCCTTACATTTATTTTCTTACAAATTTAATATTATTTATACAAGACTTTCTCCTGATCATGCGGAGAGCATGATAAATAAAACTATATTATATATATTATTATATATATATTATATATATATATATTAACTAATTAATATATATATATTACAGCGTAATTTTAATATGATATACATAATTTGATGTATCTCTCTTTAGAGGGGCCACCGTATTTGATTAGAAGTACACGAAGAAGCGGTCAACAATCAGATACAATATTAATCAAAGTAATTGAGTGAAGAAACATTCAATGAGGTTTCGTTGAAAGAGATTTATGCCACACTCTCCAAATTGAACAGCCAGGGAGCGCAAATCGCTCGTTCTACTCTTCAAATTATCCACACAGACATGACAATGAAAACTATTTTTCTGAAATTACCTTATCTATTAAGTTACTATATTACTCATTCTCTATCCAATCAATATTACTATATTATTAATTATTTTGTATTGTTTTTACACGTTTTTCAGAAATTTCATATAAATTTATATATAATATTTTCACTTCTGTTTTGTCTAATATTATTATTTTTTCTTGCATTTTTTCAAGTTCTTCATTATTCTCATAAATAAATTTTCACCCCCTCTGACTTTAGTTTGGCACAAACTATATCGGTCGTGAGTATATTATTGTAGAATTCATGCATACATAATCACCTCATAATCTAAATAATCTAGTTCAAAACATACTCTGCCAATCTATTGTTAGTATTCCTCACAAAGAGCATCTTTTACCTCGAGCCCCTAATCGTGCGCGTCAGTGGGCGCGAGAGGTTCTTTGAGATTGCGTTCCCTTTGCGCCAGCACTTCATTTCTGAGTGGTGCTCATCATTGTGTACTCTTATTGCTTGATGCTCGGAGGCTTCCCGTCTTATTTTTGTCGGAGTTTGGTTTTAGAGTAACCAAAAAGACCACCCATGGACATCTGGTATCAAGACTTTATGTATTTCTTGAGAACTGGCATGTGTAGACTCACTTGGTTAGTAATCTGACAGCTGCGGCTAGAGTTGGTTTTCTCACTCTACGTGAATCGCATACAGGCTCTCCCAGTGTTAAATAAGGACTTACAGTGTAGTTAACCTTAATAAAGTGGTTGCCTTGTCAACGTTTCTCATTGGTAAGGAGACGCATTGTGTTCATATTTTCCTTGAAGTACTTTGTGCTCTCTTCTTTTCTTGTTTGCGGAGAGACGGTAGGTTTAGCTCAGCCGCTTCACTCAGCTGTCTCTGTCGCATCCATCTTGTTGTTGGGAGAACTTGAGAAAGTGCCTATTCGTCTCTAGCACCAGAAACTTTAGTGTGTTTCCTCTATCTTAATTAGAACCTCCTCTGCTGAAACCGAAAGGATTATTGTTGTTGGTATTTCGACTACTCCTCATGTTATCCTCTCTGCCTTGGTCTTCGCCCGAAATGTTCTCCTTCGAAGCATGAAATATATACTGCTCACTTACACCCCTCAATAAATTCCTCCTAAACCCCTTTCATATCTCTAGCACGGGGCGAAGCGTGATTCGTGAGTTATTCCTATTATATATTAATATCGCTTCTTTCCTCTGGCTTGTAGGAACTGCTTATATAGGTCTAGAATCTGCTCTGACTTTTGTATTATATTCTCTCTTTTATTAACGACTGCTTATCCGGTCCTCGCAGACGGATCTACTTAGAGTTAGACGATTCGGTTTTTGGTAGAAGTAAAGCTTAGGAGATTTAGGAAGAAGAGAAAGTTCTCATTAATAAAAACACCAAACTACTGCTTTAAGTTCTATCCCCAAGCAATATGATGCTTGGCAAGCCAAATTGAATCAACATAAGGGAGCACTGTTTCAGCAATGCGAATCGAAATCTATTATTCCTCTCCATTACCCATTATCTACTCCAAGCTTATACTTTTCGCCTAAGTTAAATACTGCCAATGTGACCTCTTTCTATTTCGTTCGTTCCAATTTATTCTGAAATATCTGCCACATACTACTCGATTACTTCGAATGTTCCAATGCTCATCAAGGGAAGTCAATATGTATTTCATACCTCAAATTTTAGCTAGCTCATATTAAAAAATTTATGTAACATGTCTCGAATCTACCATCCCAATTGCCGACAAATCTGTATATGTCGAGCTCTACAATGTTATTCCATACATGGGGTCAAAGAGACGAGCTGAGCATCAAGTAGTCTCACGGGCGTCTTCTCTATACATACTCCCCAATTAAGTGTTGTGAATACAAGTAGATAAGACTGTGTAAACAGGTCATTGCTTATATACTCACAATAACATAACTTTGGAATAGGCTGCAAGAGGACAACTGGTCTGGAGTATACAAGAGAGGGAGAGACTGTGGGGGTAACAAATCGCTGCTCGTAGCGGCACGTGTGCAGGTCCTGACTCCCCAATCAATTGAGATTTTCCCTCTCCTAAATAAGAGATATTGGGGGAAAAGGGAGAAACGGTTGAATGTTTGTCGCAGATGCTTTTGAAGAGGAGTACATTAGACATTCTCCCACTACCGCCTTCACGATTCTTAAATGGGGGAATCTTTTTTTTTTTATGCTGGCATGTTCAAAGTCTCTTCTGCTCTTCAGCGCTTTTCTAATTTTTTTTTTTTTGCCGATATTATTTGAAAATGGCACTCTTTTTCCCAAACTAATAGCGACTTTTAAACATAACGGGATTCTTCACGCTATTCGTTTTATAATAAAGTTTATAAGAGCTATTGTACACGCACTGACTTTATATTAATTGTTTTTTTTATTTCAGTATATGAGTCACTTCACTTAGGACTATATTTGTTTATTGGCACTTTTCACTTATTTACTCATATTCATCACTTTATTATAAATTGTTAATTCACTTCCTCAAATACAGACAGAATGGAGTAGGGCATAATATTGATTCACTTGATATCTCTGGTGGTCTCACCAAAATACTATATTTACAAAAGAAATACTTGAATCTATCTATTATAATGTGATTTATATTGGCCCTTATTAAAAGATCACCTTGCAATATAGCAAATAATAAGATAGTTTGGAATAGCGAAACGCTTCACCATCATTATCTTATATTAATATTTACTTTAAATCTAAAACTTATTGATACAAATCAACAAATCAATAGTGATAATTATATACACTTAATTGTTCTCAATAAAATAATAATGTGTTTACTTTCTTTAAATATTATGCGAACACCTAATAACTAAAATATTATTCGGACTGCAATTAAAAGTATGATTAGCTCTCTGGGTCTCTTATACCCTAACTGACCTCCATGTAAGCGGCACAGCCGTTGGACAGAGTCACCTTAGTGACCTTGATAATATACGAAAAAAAATGAAACCATTATAACAGTAGTCGAACACAAGGACTTTTCTGTACAAGATTCTATACAGTGCCACCAAGATCGATCCTAAGTACGACTGGTTGCACTATATCATAATCCTTATAAATTTTATACTCATGTAACGATTACGTACCAGCCGGTGTCCGAAAAAAGCAAAGCCCTCTATCCCTTCTAAGCTATTCGCCATGATACTCTCAACTTGATATTCTAGATCTTTTGAAACCTTACTCAACTCCATTTCTTACATCATCGAATCTCATTACTTCTTCTGATCGCCAGTGCTAGTCGCGCCCGGCTCTTTTTGAGGAGATATCTACATGATACGAAAAAAATTTAAAAAAAATTATAATATTTCTTTTTTCTCCTTTATCCTCTTCCCATATTCAGTTTATGGTTTTTTCGCCCTTAGGAATTACGGGAGTATTACCGGCTTGCTGAATCGTTGGTGGCGCTTTGAATCAAATTTATGCCTCAAAGTTAATCTGAACGGTTGGTCTTGTTCTAATCTTGTTTCACTTGGCACGCGATGTAACACTGCTCCTCACTCAAGCTCCCCTTTCGCGTTTGGGTTTTACCTTCCTCCTCTCGGTTCTATATCTTCATGATCTTAGAATCTTATCTCCTCATAAATCGCTACAATATCGTACTGTTGTTGACGGGGCGTGTACTTAGGATTTCTATTCAATATATAGTAGGTGTCCTCAAGGGTTCTGTCTTTAGTCTCCTACTTTTATATAATTCACTACTTCTCATAGATTAAAATGATCTTCTCACCTGGGCCACATTACTATACTCTATTCCACATTCGGTATGACCCGATGACTTCGACCCTTCATTCTTCAATAACTCATGTCTAATTTCTGATCCAATCTTTTGCTTCTTAGATATTGCCTCTCGTCTTAATCTTATTCGATTCTATTCTCGCTGATCTGAAGAATTTCCGGGTGGGTCATCTCAAATTTTTGTGAATTAATTCTTAAAAAAGATGATTTAAAATCTCCCTCTTTAAAACACTTCCAACTTTCCTATTCTCTTTCGACGGTTCTCTCTCGTCAATCCTGTTGACAATATAAACATCCTTGGCCCCCACTTAAACATAAGCAAAAAAAATTTCTGGGAAAACCTCACATCACAACGCTTGCTAGGGCGGCCTCAAAGAAACTGGAGGTTCTGTTTAGACTGCGCGATACTTCTTTTCTTCTCAGTACCCAGCTATACTCAAGGGCCTACGTCCGCCTGTATGAAGTATCTGTTCATATCTGGGGGGGCTTGATTTCAACGCGGCCTATTTGGACAGGCGTCGAAGATCAAGGCCGAAAAAGAACTTAAAAAACTGTTCCGTACTTTCCACTTCAATTGACCCTCTATCGCGATGTTGGACTGTTGGTGCTTTATCTCTCTAATATAGGCAGTGGTAGTGCTCGAGGGAACTTGTCACTCGCGTGCAACCACCTTTACGACAGCCCTCGTTAGCACAAGGGTGCTGTGTCTGCGCATGAGTTTTGTGGGGATATTGGTAACTCCACGGTTAGTGTTCCGCTCGGTGCTTTCTTCCTGCCACTATGCTCTCTTGTTGGAATCTTTCCATCTTCTGTGATTTCCTTGCTGAATTTAATCTCCCTCACTTCAAAGCCTGCGTCTGTGCTCATTATGCGTAATTTGCGTTAGCTGTGTGACTTCTGAGGGCATGAAAAACAACCCCCTCCTTGATAGGCTTTGCCCGTGAGGGCGGTGACAGCTATATATTATATATATATATAATATATATATATATAATATATAATATAATATATATATATATTATATATATATATATATATATATATCTATATATATATTGGTAATTGAGTTTAAGTCAGAGTTGGTACCTAATGGTATATCACAGTCGTAAACTTCTACTCTGTCTTTATTTACCACATTCATTCCTACATTCATATCTACATTATTTTTATTACGATCATCACGCAGACGCAGGTCTAAACGTGGATCTAATGCGACAGCTGCAAGAGAGGATCGAAGTCCACAGCTTCTTGGCTAAAAAGCACCTATACTTGTTTCCAAGTCTTTGAGTTGAGGTTTTTCTGACATTTTTGTTTAAAGGAAGTATTTCAAAAGGATTTGATTGGGGTTTGTTACTAACTAACTCTCGATCTGCCCATATAAATACAAAAGAGAAGATTTCTTTGAAAAAAACTGAAGAGAATCGATATTTTCAAAAAATAAATATGACGATGTGACAGAGTCACAATCCTAGTGCACGCAAGCGCAGGACTCAACAGAAAAAGCCCTGTTCGGGCACACTTAATTTATTTATGTGGCGGAGAGGAAATACGCTGGGATCAACAAGTAAGTGTATCCCGAAACTGAGTAGAAATATATAAATAAGTTTATAATAATAAAGTATACCTCTCTCCGCTCTTTCTTGTAGAAACAAAATCACCCTGTTAAGAAATTATAAGAATTTCGGATTAGGATACTTAAAAATAACAAATAATTACGTAAGATGATTATTGTATATCCTTGTGTTATGTTCTAAAAAATAGTGGTTCGAATGTCTAGTAAAGTACACATAGACAACCACCTGACACATCTAATGGGAATACGGAGCAGGTTATGAGCTATCTCCGTAACGGAAGGAAGTTAAGTTCTTTGGACTCGTAGCTCTGACTGACTTATGAATGACTATATCGAAGAGGTATTGATATACTTTGAATAACATAATAAAAAGGTTTAATAACAATCTAAGTTTTTTTTACCTAGGAGAATTCGATTTATAAGTATAGTACTTTCCCGGATTCATTTCTCGAAAGTTAAATAAGTTTGGAACGCTAATCAGATATTTTCTGAAAGATTTAAGAATAATATAAATAAATAAAATAACAAATGATATCAGAGGATATTAGCACACAGTAAAAAGTATTAGTTTTACTAAGCTCGCTCAATATTAAATAGTGGGATGTTTGCGTTTATAAAAAGTTAATAGCTAACACAATCCAACCCCAACAATATATTAATCAAACTTATTGTCAAATTAGAAAAAATATATATATCAAGATACACATTGAGAATAAGTTCAAGGTCCAATGTGTAAAATACGTACAAGAGCGTAGACAGCTCTGGGATCAGAATCGAAAGTGGAAACCGAACGCTTCCAAAATATTGCTCATGCATTATGAATTCAAAGGGAGAATAAGAAATCCAAACTCAACAATTGTGAATAAAATTGATGACTTACTAAATTCTGACTGGCCGGGAAATGGTTCCAAAGCAAAAGTAGGATCTGTGTAGAAAAGAATCAGGAGTGAATCCCGACGCTAAAATTGGTATTTGGAGAAAGATTCAGGGATGAATCCACGACTTCCTAATCAACTCCGCGAAGAAAGACTCAAGATGAATCCAATCCTCAAAATCGTACCAACAAAGTAGAAAGATTCAGGAAGACTTCCAGCTTTGAAATGACGAAAGGATTCAGGAATAAATCCCAGATTGGAAAACTATCCAGCGAAGAAGGATTCAAGATTGAATCCCAGTTCTGAAACTTATCCCAGATTTGAACCCTGTTGAAATAACAGTAATTGGTATTTGGACTTTACTATTCATCTATATATCTGACAATTAAAGTACAACAATATAAATCTATGTATGATAAGAAACCTACCTGATATATCCACGAGGGGTTTCTTAAATGGGACTAATGATGTCAATATGGCCTTCTAAGAACAAGACAGTAAACTGGAACAAATACCAAGTTTACTATCTTAATATCAATACAATAACTACAGTCAGTTACTTGAAATAATTATAAAACTCAAATAAGGTTGTTTACACACAGCACTGACCTTTGAAACAGCTAGAACAGTTTATCCACGTCTTCAATTTATTAATTGGAGCACAACTATGGGGATACAACCATTGGTGCTTCGGACTATATATTTAATAGTCTTATACTTTTTCAAACATAAAATATACAATTATGATAATTTATACTAGAAATAAACAAACAATAATTATAGTATCTGCATTGTTGTCAAGTTTTATCATAAGTAAAGCCAATAAAATGAAGAGTATAAAATCCTACAGACTGGATCAAAAATGGTGGAAACTGTCCAGACTGTATATAAAAAACATTTTCAATGATAAACATTACCAGAATCAACATAGCGAATTGCCAATTGACACCACGGATGCATGATCAATATCTCCCTTATATCCTCCCCCACTAAATCTAAACCCCCACCTCAATTTTCCACGTCGTTCGAAGAAAGACGGGAGTGAAGAGGCAAAGAGCATAGAAACAGCGCGTAGAGAAGGATACTCAGGACTCTCTAAATAAGCTATAAATAATTTACAATAATTTACAATAATTTAAATATTTTACTTTATACAATTTTATATACAGATTTTAAATTAATTTTAATTAGATTTTCACATTTATTCTATTATTATTTAAGCTAAGAATAAACGGTTTGGATGTAAACCATCCAACAACAAAGAAGAATAAAGTTAAAGGTTTCCTTGTTGAGATAATCCAACAACAGAGGAAAATTAAGTTTAAGGTTTCCTTGTTGATATAATAGATATGAGGGGTGACAGTAGGTACTTCCCCTTAACAATGCTTCTATGATACCCATCCATCATGTCGGTTTCTCTGACGAAACTTTTATCCGGCCATTTAGTCTTTTGCCTCCATAAGAGAATCAACAATTTATAACTGTCATGAAATGCTCCCGCATCACTTCGGGTGAGAACATAGGATCGTCAATAATGTATTTGGCAGCATACTTGGTGTTTGGTGTCCCAATCCCGACTAATGCGTTTTTTCTTCTATTGTACGCTTACATATCCTGCCCAGGTGGAATGTATAAATAACGTTGGATTGGGCATTCAACCTTTTCCGTAGCCCCAGTGATATCATCATGATTGAAGTCATGTGTACTTGAACACAGGTTAAGCGACCAGATATGATGCGGCCTGCAGCAGAACAGTTTATGATTGAAATTCCATGGAACTTCAGAGAACTCCGACAACATATTGAAGTTATGATGAATCTAGTCATATCGTTCTGCGCCAGATCTCTTCCTGTGGTAATACTGACAGTGTAGATAGTTGCTCGATTCTTCTATATATTACCGTCCCGAATATTTCGAAGGAAATTCTGAAAATGCTATTTTACATATATAATTTCCGGCAATTTATATTGTAAGTTCATTATGATAGTGTAGTTATTTTATCAATTTTCTACAATAGAAACTAGTTCGATTTAATGAATTTAATATCATATTACTTCTCTTAATTTCATTAAAAAATTTAAAATGTCACAAATTATTTCTAAACTTAGTTAATTTTGCTCTGCTTTTCACGAGCAAAAAATGATGTTATGAGTAAACTAAGTCAATTTTATTTACCTTCTCTATTTCTCAAATCGTACTTATCGATTTGTAAAAGTAAAAATAAGATGATTAATATGCCACTGACATTTATAAACAACAAATTTTAATAATAAATAAATTTAAAATTTTAGATTTGAAAAAAAAAATTTAAAATATTCATACATATTTCTATTTACTTTATAGTGCAGAATAATGATCTTGCTTTTGGGATTATATTTTAAATTATATTATTGTCATTATTGAAATATATCTCTCTCTTCTATATATTATTCATTATATTATATATATAATGATTTTATAAATATTTATTTTCTTATTATATAATTAATTACTTATTTTTTTCTCGTAAAAATAGACAAACTAAATTCTTAAGAAAAAGTCTTATATTCCTGATTCATATTTTTACTATTATCATATCCTTGTCTTCATGCTTATATTATAAAAGTTATTCAAAAGCAATTCCAATTGTTATTCTTTATGATTTTATTGAAGATGAAATATATTGTTTACTCTATTCCTATGACTATGCATAATATGGTCATTATTTCATTTATGTATAAGAGAAATCATCTTATATACGTCCGATCAGGAACCGGGACAAATCTGAAAAATAAGTTTTAAAGCTCCTTCAAAAAACGGCCACAACCTGTCATGAAACATGACAGGTTCGTTGGAAAACCAATAAAATACTGGTATATTATATATATATAATATATATATATATATAACAACCCTTTTAAAAAAGTTCTAGATATAATAATTATATAATATATATAAATAAATAGTATATATCAATATATATATATATATATATAATATACATTTCAATGCTCATAATGGCTATGTATAGTATCTCTTCCTTCCTGAATGGCATAAAATATATGAAAAAAATAAATAAATAAACTCATTATATGGTAAAATATTAAATAATGTATTCCCCTATATATTTGAATAATATGAATTTCTAGAATATAAGTATTAAATTATTGGGAATACAATTAAAAACCTATATATAATACAAATTAAAGTTGTCCTCCCTCATTAATTATTTATTTTTTATATATATTATATTAATAAAACTGATTAGAAATTATTACCTCTAACCCTACCTAACTATATATAAGAGATGCGACTGATAGGTTAAGCGGTTTATTTCGTGATATGGACTTCTTATAATCAATTAATAATAATTAAATACTATTTCAGTATTTTTTGGATATAATAATTATATATATATAAATATATAATACTAATAAATGTATTTATATTATATTATTAACTTTTATATCATAGTATTAATATTAAACCATTTTTTTATGATTTATAATATAAACGTAAGAATCATAAATACACTAAGACTTTATTATTGAATATTATAGTTTATATATGATTTAAATCATTATTATAAAATAATCTGACATTGTCAAATAATATAACGCGAAGATTATCACAGACACAACATAAATCAATATATGCAAGAATCATTTTTACACCAGGTTAGGGTGATTTTTCAGTTAACTCTATATATATTATAAAGGTTGTTGACGATACAGTGTCACACTAAGAAAGAACAATATACATAATCAAAACAGCTAATCAAGTATGAAATAATGAAGAAAATTGTTTTAGACAATAGTTCATCAAAGATTATTTTACGTTAATGAAATTAAGAAAAGATAGGAAATAAGATTTTTGTTATAAAAACTTAATTGAGTAATCAAGTTGTTATTCAAATGAATAAGTTATTGAGCCAAGTGATTATTTATATTAATTTTTAACGAAGTCAGAATAAAAGTGAAAATGACAGAAACGAAAATACCGAAATCTTTATTCATCTGGTATTAAATATTAACTTCGCTCAGACACCATGATGTGTCATATTTATAACCCCGAGAACAAAGGCTTAATAAAAGACTGAGTACCGTCTCCGGTAGTTGTACATTACTCCATGAGTCGACATGAAGTTATATTCAACTACTAGAAGTAACTAGCAGATAGTTATAGTGAACCCCGGCTAAGCATTTTAAATAACAGGGTTCACCATAGCGTTATTTCCAATATATTTAAAGGATTATATTATGGGCATAATAATGTGAACGTTAACTTAAAAGACATTCTAAGTTAAATAAGCAGTGATAACCTCTGTATTGGTAAATTGATCCCGGAAGTATGAATAATCGAAGTCCTTTTATGTAACAGCTACGACCCTGTTAGACTTGTGGTCATGCGGGATGTATACAATTTTGTAATTCTTCATAAGAATCATAACCTACTATTAACCTAACTAAAGTCTCTCTAAGACGGTAATCCATATAGTAAAGATGTAAAAATAACATTTATTAAAATATATAATGAGTCCCCCTCCTCCGCTGATTTCTATTGGAAAGAAACCCAGAGGATGGGAAATCCAAAGAGGGGGATAATGGTCGGATAATACATTTCACATATATTTATCAAATTATACGGATGACAAGATCGTTTGGCCGTTAAGAGAGACATCAAAAAAAAAAGAGCAAAACAATAAAAAATATAATAAAATCAAACACACACTTTATGAAAAGTTAAACAAAACAGAAACAAATCATTTATTTTAGAAAAAACTCTCAAAGTTCACTTCCAACTCGTCAATATACCTCGAAACAACAGACTTCGATAATATATTTTTTTTAAGAGTACAACCTCTTGACTTGTGGTCATGCGGATGTATATTCGCAGAATTGTTTAGAAGAAAACCTTTGTTCGAAGGACAGACAGAAGGTGATCAGTTGCAGCGAATCTTCGAGTAAGTATTAGAACCTTTTTTTTTGTTCTTCTGATAGGGTAGAAATAGAAATAGTTGATGGAAAAAAAATTTCCCTTTATAGAAAATATGGAAGAATTTATACTTATTTGTTTATGCCACAAATTTTCCTGTTTCACAGTTATTACACTAAATTTTTATTTTATTTATTTATTTATTTATTTATTTATTTATTTTTTTATTTTTTTATTTATTATTTTTATTATTTTTATTATTATTATTATTATTATTATTATTATTATTATTATTATTATTATTATTTAGTTCTAATAGTATTCTTAAAAATAGAAAGTTGAAATATAATTTTCTATTTGTTGTATAGCATTAGAATAATAAGTTAGTATTTGGTTACCTGTCCCAAATACTATTATTTCCATAAGATATTATTAGTACTATATAAATTTTAAACCTTTGTATACTTGAATTTAATATTTTTATATGTATTCATTATTCAACATCACAAGGGTTGAAATTAATATCACTGTAAATGTGTTGGAAATTCCCAGATTTTAATAATTTGAAAATTTTTGAGCTAATAGTTTGAACATTTTTTGAACTAATAATTTGAAATTTTTTGAATTAATGATTTGAAATGTTTTAAAATAATAATTTGAAAATTTTTGAAATAATAATTTAAATTGGAACTAATTATTTGAAATTTTTTTGAATTAATAATTTGAAAATTTTTGAACTAATAATTCGAAAAATTTTTGAAATAATAATCAGAAAATTTTTGAAATACACTTTAATGTATACTAATTTTATATTGTATATATATAGATATATATATATATATATATAATATAATATCATATATATAATATATTATAATATATATTATATTAGTAAATATTTAATAAATATATATATTTGATATATATATTGTAATTAATTATAATTCATATTGTTTATACTTTTATACTTTGTGTATTACATAAGTCCGTTTTAGTATATAATATAATTAGTTATGTTATATATTTGTACTGTCTTATTAATGTAATGTTTATACTTGGAGGTTACCTATGTATTTGGAATTAGGTATATATTATAGTATATTAGTTATTATTATCTATTATATATATATGTATAAATATATTTTTATATATTATATGTATTATATATATTAGATATATACTAATATATATTATAGTTATTTATATTTTTTTATTTATTTTATTTTATTATATTAATTTTTTGTTTATTTATATATTAATTATATATATTTATTATATATATATATATTATTATTGATTATATATATATATATATTATTATATATATATAATTTAATATAATATATAATATATACATACATATAAATAATATTATTATTCTATATTATATTATAGTATATAATTTAATTATTATTTTAAATTTTATAGTATATTATTATAATATTTGAGTTTATTTATTCATAACTATATATATATATATAAGGTAAATATATATTATATATATATATTATAATATATTAGATATAATATAATAATATATATATATATATATATAATTTGTTATAAATAA
>JABUQX010068719.1:62500-67500 GCA_015478945.1 Trachelipus rathkii | reverse complement strand
TATATATATATATATTATTAGTATATTATGTTTGTAATATGATCATTCCTATAATAATTATGTTTGTTATGGTCTTTAATATAATATAATGTATATGTATAATATTTTGATAAGTGATATATATATATATATATATATATATATATATATATATATATTATATATATCCTGTATATATATATATTATAGTATATATATATTTATTTATATATATATTATATATAGTATATTAGATAATTTATTTTATTATTTTATTAGATATTTGATTAGGGGGATACTGTTAGGATATTTATAGTTATTGGAATAATACTGAATATGTATTCGGTTATATGAGGTAAGTGTAGTAGAGTGAGTGATAGTATTTATTATATATACTGTGATTGTAAGTAATTATATTGGGTATATACTATTATTGTGGAGGGTTTATTATTTATATATCTATATATATTATATAATAGATATATTATAAATAATAATTATATATATATTATAGTATATATATATGATATATTATATATATAGTTATACTTATATATATTAACATAATATATATTATATATATATATTATATATTATATATATATATATTATATTATATTATATATATATTATATATAATATATATATTATAATTAGCGACAATACAAGAGAATGAATGGTTTCATATAAGATGAATCACTCACTGTATTGCACATATTCTAACATTTTGAATTTCAATAGGCCTACAACACTCGGAAAAAAGAATTTAATAATTTTTAAGAAACTTAAATCGAATACGATTCCAATATTACCCGTTATTATATAAAACTAACAGCTCAATTATATTTAAAAACAAACAAAATCAGTAATAATATTAATATAAATAAATAATATGAAATGCGTATTATTACTAACTCCAACTCCCCACACAAAATCATTCCCATATAATAACATGAAAATGGAGTCTACTGTCTGCGTAGGCATAGCTTACAAAGTAGCCGAGGAAGAGTCTGTGACTCAGCTCGTTTTCTCAGACGCTGGTTGAGTCAATGATTAATTGTAAATGAAATTAGAATTAAAATAAGTCGGATATTGATAGATGATACAAGATTAGCAAATAATTAATATTAATAGTTAATTATTATAACTATGTTATTAATAATTATGATTATTATTTTTTATTTGCTAATGCAATTTAAATGGGATATTTAAATAAAAAAATTGACTGTCTACTGAGTTTCAGGCACATCCAAAGTTGCCTAGCTTTAAAGAATAAGGAACTATTTTTTTGATCTCATGAAATTAGTAACTAATTTGCCTACCGATCGCCAACTACTAAAAAGGAATCGAGTTAGAATTTAATGCATAAGGCATCTTAAGCTAGCCTTTCGATAACGAATCATTATATATATTATATTATTTTTAATTTATTTATATATTATTTTTTAATTATTTTTAATTTATATATATTATATATATATTATATTTAATATATATATATATATATATTAATATTATATATATTAATATTAAATTATGTAATATATATATATTATTAATAAATAATTAATATATATATATTATATACTGCTGACTTTTTAATATTTTTTGCGGCTCACTAAGGCAAGTAGGTGTTGCCTACTCTGCCATGCCTTACCCCAAAGCGCCACTGATAATATATATATATATATATATTATAATATATTATATATATTATATATATTA
Organism: Trachelipus rathkii; assembly: GCA_015478945.1. Taxonomy (NCBI): domain Eukaryota; kingdom Metazoa; phylum Arthropoda; class Malacostraca; order Isopoda; family Trachelipodidae; genus Trachelipus; species Trachelipus rathkii. Next base: position 65,796 of record JABUQX010068719.1, on the reverse strand, counting down.
TATATTTAGTATATATATATAATTATAAATTTATATTAATATATATAATTTATATTATATATATTATTATATATATTTTATATATATATATATATTATAATTATTATATATTATAATATAAGGTATACTGCTCCACCTTACACTTCCACTAGCAGTGTTATTTAATTAGCTTATTGATATAAAAATTACCCCTCTGAGTAACATCCCCTAGCTGGATGTAACATGTGGGTCCCTAGGCAGTATGGAATAAACGCGTATGTGCTTACCACTACAGCCTCCACGATGAACTAAAAAAAGAATCTGCGATAAAATCTTATTCCTGTGGGTGGAGATATAGGCCCACCACCAACTGATGAAAATTTGCGAATCTCAACTAGGCCATCCTCTTCATTTAGAGGCATGGGGAAGCCAGATGCACCGCTCAGGCTGATAAAAAACTACTCTCAGCTATGAACCGCGGGTTGAAGAAGAAATCAAAAACATGACAATAATGACAGTCTCTAAATAAAGCGGAGTCACAACAAGTTATAGTAAAATAAATAAACCCTCTTCTTGCATTGTTATATTCACATTTGCTAGGGCATTGATACCTGGGCCCTAGCTTTATATTTACCCAAAGGAAAGATTTATCGCCGTTCTTCTTTTAATTCCTATTAACTTTAAGAGGCTGTAACTTTTTTCCTATAAGATGTCAGTCATTTTGTTTTCTTATTCTTCTATATTAAATTATTTTTTCTTAAGAGCTATAATGCTGATATTTTTATAAAAATCGGGGGTAAAGCCAATCTGCACTACTATTACCAAGAATAATTTTTTTTCATCTTTTATTTTGAGAATATTATTATTGATTTTTTTTTTGTTTTTTTTTTTTTTTTTTTTTTTTTGATATTTTTCAGATTTATTTAGCCTTTTAGCTTTCTAAGTTTGTTACAAACAAACTTGAGAAGGGAAGGAATGTAGGAATATGTATGAATGTATTATTATTATTCTTCTTCTTCTTTCTTCTTCTTTCTTCTTCTCTTCTGTTCTTCTTTTCTTCTTCTTCTTTTCTTCTTCTTCTTTTTTTTTTTTTTCTTCTTCTTTCTTCTTCTTCTTCTTATTATTATTATTAATTATTATTATTATTATTATTATTATTATTATTATTATTATTATTATTATTATTATTATTATTATTATTATTATTATTATTATTATTATTATTATTATTATTATTATATTATTATTATTTTATTATTATTATTGTTATTATTGTTCAAGTGGTGTACCCCAAGGATCTGTCCTGGGTCCAATATTGTTCATTATATATGTAAATGACATTGATGATAATATTTTAGGCAATATTTTCAAAATTTGCGAATGATACGAAACTTGGAAATCGCATAATATGTGGAGAAAGACTATCAATTACTCCAAAGCGATTTTAAACAAGATTGTAAATTGGTCAAAAACATGGCAAATGAATTTAAATACCGATTTAAATGTAAGTTAACAATTTTTGGAGTAGATCAGTGAATACGATTTCAAAATAGATGACTCAGTTATCAAAGTTGTCAATGGGGAAAAGGATCTCTAGGAGTATTATTTGATAAGGATTTAAAGTTTGCGAGACAATGTGCTGGAGCTTGTTAAGGAAGCAAATAAAGCTCTAGGGCTTATTGCCAAAAACCTTCGAATATTTAAATCTAAAAATATTATTGTTCCTCTCTATAAAACTTTGGTTAGACCTCTTCTGGAATACGCAGTACAGTTTTGTAGTCCATACTTTAAAAAAGGACATTAAAAAAGTTGACAAGAATTCAAAGAAGGGCCACCAAATTAATTTCCTAATTGAGAGGTAAGTCATACGATCAACGACTACGCGAATTAGATATAAATTCTTTAGAAACAAGAATATTGAGAGGAAAATTACTAGAAGTCTTCAAAATACTAAATAAAATTTGAAAAATGATTACAGGCCAACTCCAGATATGATTTTAACGATGTAACACAAAGTAATGGCATAAACTTTGTCATAAACGATTTCAAACCAATATTGCAAGAATTTCTTCACTTGCGATGTAATTGAGAAGTGGAATGTTCTCTTTCTAATGAAATAGTGAACAGTGGCCACATCGATTTATTCAAGAAAAAGTTAGATAAACACTTTAAGGAAATTGGTCTGTGAACTTCAACTCATATCGAATCTTACTTTATTAAAACGATAGAATTAGATAAGGTGAAATCAAACGAACTATTGAGGTCATTTGGTAAATGTTAAAAGTATTTGGGGGCCGAACTTATATTGAACAGTTTTAATGTTTACCGCTTAGAGGGTTAGTTCTAACGCTCTAAGTCGGTAGTCTCATTGATCACACTATCATCTTAATTTGTAATAACAGATTTGATGTTCACCGCTTAGAGGGTTATTTCTAACGTTCTAAGCCTGTGACATCATCGATCACACTATCATAATATTTTGTAATAACAGTTTTGATGTCCACCACTTAGAGCAGCGCTTCCCAACCTTTTTCCTCTCCCTTACCCCTTGATTAGGCTTTTAATGTATTAGTACCCCCTTTTCTCATAACCCATCCACCTATCCGTTTCCGGAAAAAAAGCTTGTTTTTGTTAGGTACTAATTTGTGTTCTTGGGTTAACTAAATAATCAAAATATTCAAATTAACGACATTTATTGGCTTATATTTTTGATTTTATATTTTACAATTTATTTCACTTTATTATAATAGCAGTCAAACATCAAAACAATATGGAGCGCTTGGCTATTCCTTCTTTTTTTGTGGTTTGCGCCATTGCCAATATTATTTTCACGTACCCCCAACTGGTCTGCCAAATACCCCCAGGGGTACGCGTACCCAAGGTTGGGAACCGCTGACTTAGAGGGTTATTTCTAACATTCTAAGCCGGTGACATCATCGATCACACTACAGTTAATACTTTTGTAATACAGTTTTGCGTGTTCCCCGTTTTAGAGGTTTAAGTAAACGTTCTAAGCGCAGGGACCTCATTCTTCACTCAGACTAGCCTGAGGGAGACTGAAAGTCTTTGCTAGTCGGTGTTCTGTAGTTCTGTAGTTCTGTAGTTCTGTAGTTCTGTAGTTCTTCTTCTTCTTCTTCTTCTTCTTCTTCTTCTTCTTCTTCTTCTTCTTCTTCTTCTTCTTCTTCTTCTTCTGTCTTCTTCTTTCTTCTTTCTTCTTCTTCGTCTTTCTTTTTTCCTTCTTTCCCTTTTTTTTTCCTTTCCTTCCCTTTCTTTTTCCTTTTTATTTATTTTTATTATTATTATTATATTATTATTAT
>JABUQX010068719.1:30000-50000 GCA_015478945.1 Trachelipus rathkii | reverse complement strand
ATATATAATATATATAATATATATATATATATATATATATATATATAATATATATAATATATATATATATATATATATATATAATATATATAATATAATATATATATATATATATATAGAACGCCTCGTGGCGTAGGAGGTTGACTCGCCGACTCTCGTGCGAGAGGACGCTGGTTCAATCCTCCGCGTAGCAGTCTGAGTTTTATCTTCCTGGGGCAAGAATTAAAACTCGGCTGCGAACACGTGGTGGCGACAGGCTTGGGATAGCCGGCCTTAAAGTTTGATTTCCTGTAGTCCCCCCGTGTTACCCTCTGAGAAGGGGATAAAGCACGTTAAAAGGAAGTTATATATATATATATATATATATATATATATATATATATATATAATATATAATATATATATATATATATATATATATATATATATATATATATATATATATATATATATATATATATATATATATATATATATATATATATATATATATATATAAAAATATAATATATATATATATATATATATATATATATATATATATATATATATATATATTATATATATATATATATATATATATGGAACAACAGCCACTTCAGTTAATAAATCTTCACCCAATATCCCACACATGAATCAATAAAAAATCCAAACTCTCAACTCCCACAAACAACAAAGCAACACGCAACCTTCTCGCTACACATTTGCAAAACAAAGTCATAAACCTATTACCCTCAAAACAGGAAAATAATCAAATCTCTAAAGAAAATAAAGGTAATCACGACCAAATAGAAATAACACCAAATGACATGAAAAACAACATAAAGACCCTTAAAAATTCGCCAGCAAACGGACTTAACACCTCATATATACACCTTAAACATTTAGGTAACTCCGCACTAACCAATTTACAACTGTTCCATTAAAACTAAAAGTTTTATTCCCTATATCTGGAAAGAGAGCAAATTAAATTATTCCAAAAACATAAAACGGTAGTAAAAGACCCCTAAACCCCTCCTTCCTATCGTCCAATCTCGATTACTATCCACACTAGTAAACTCCTAGATAAGCTCATACTAAACATAATTGTAAAAAACACAAATCCCTAAACAAACGTTTCAGCACGGTTTCAAGCAAAACCACTCAACCACAACTGCTCTCATAAACTTCATTCAACCAATAATTTATAAATAGCTTAAATCTCAGCCCCTCACACAAAACACTACTTATAGCAATCGACAAAAACAAAGCCTTTGATACAGTCCCAAGACAAAAACCAATCTAAATTCACAAAATAGTACAATCAGATATCTTCACTAATATAAAAGATTTATATAGTTACCCAACTTCCTCTTAGAAGAACAGCCCAAAAAACAGATCAACAACTAAGAAATTCAACGTATAGAAATATCAAAAATGGCGTACCCTCCAAGAAGCAATTCCTATCCCCAATCTTATTCAAGTTATTCATAGCCGACCTACCAAAACCAAAAACACACCACACAAATATAATAACCTATGCATATGACATCACATAGCCACACACACCAGAACCTAAAAATAACAATTCTTCTGGACACGAAACAATACATCAACCAAATTTCAAACTTGGCTAACTGACAACAGAATGTCTGCATCACCTAATAAATCATCTATCACATTAATTACAACAGACCGCCAACTTGGTACTACTAACCCCCAAATCTTCTTAAACAACATAGCTATCCCAATAAACAAAACACCAAAAAAATTTGGAGGTAAACCACTATAAGACACACACACCTAAAATTCACAAAACACATTGAAAAATAACAAATCAGCAAATAGAAAAACTAAAACATACTAAGAACCAAGCTAGCACTGATATTAATTAACAATAAACAAATATCCATAGCCATCTACGAACAATACACCCGTCCAACACTAAATTACTTATCGCCTATGTTGGCACCCATCATTTAACCAAGGAGACATGAGAAAAATTCTTCAAACCACCCAAAAACAAGCACTCAGAATTATAACAGGATGCCACAACTATAAACTCCACAACAACACTTAGACGAAGAAACAAGAAAAATATTACCCATACTATATACACTTATTATTCAAGACCATAGTTTCACTACTATACACTAACACCCATGCCACACTGCACTTTCCAACCCTACTAACCACAGGTTAAAACAACCTCCATCTTCCCCAGCCTTATTATACAAACAAATCCTAAACAACATCCGGCCCCCACAGGGCAACACCTCTTATACAAAACAAATACACACACACATAACTGAAAATTATTTAAGAAACCTGACAACCAAACAATATACTAAATGAACATCCACCAGAAATTGCATCTGAATTCGACTCTCTTCCTGTAACAGTCCAATCATCTTTGGCCAAACTAAGATGCGGCCACCACCCAAACCTGCAATATTACAAATATAGGTTTAAACTTAACCAGACCACATCAAATATCTGCACAAAATGCAACCAGGCCCCGGAAACTGTGTCTCACTTCCTCCTAGTCTGTCCCGCTAACCATCGTCCCAGAACAACCTGGGAAATTACAACCCTAAGCGATCTTGTGAGATGACTGCGGCGGCCGGGGTATCTAGTGAGGGTGGCCACTCTAAAGGGAGGGTGGCCAGGGCGAGAAAGTAAAAACTAAATATATATATATATATATATATATATAATATATTTTATATATATATAATATATATATATTAATATATATAATATATATATATATATAAATATATATATATATATATAATATAATATATATAATATATATTATATATATTGTAATCTATAGATAACCATCTAATTTATTTTCGGAGAAATGTCCATGAACAATATATATATATATATATATATATATATATATATATATATATATATATACATATAAATATAATATATATATATATATATATATATATATATATATATATAATATATATATTTATAATATTATAATATATATATATATATATATATAATATATATATATATATATATATATATTATATTATCATTCATCATCATCTACTTCCTTTCCCCATATTTGGGGTAAAGCGCACAACATTCAGAGGAAACAGAAAAGTAGTTGAATAACATAACGTAAGTCGAAAGTAAAGCACCCCCCTACAACCCCCTTGAGTGAGAGCTCGTCGCAATAAAAAATCATCCCAAGGTTTCACGAGATTGCGACGGACTCCCACTTTGGTATCACGTCAATGTAGGGTTCATTCCTTGGACCAGGTGGCCCACAACCGCACCCCTAACAAAACACCGTCATTCACTCTTAATATGTACCTTTCATCTTGCCTCAGAAAACACTAACATTTCTTTCCATCAAACACTCCTTTACTGACTCAATCCACTTTTTCTTCGGTTTCCCAACCGGTTGATTTCTAGTACAATCACTACTAAACATCCCCTTACTACTATCATCCATCCGTTCCATATATCCAAATTCTTATCACACGTAACACACTTCTAAGATTGTCAATCAGAACCAATTGCATCTTAGATTTAGGCCTCTTATTCCGCACAATAGTTTCACTATCATACATTAACAACAACATATCCTCATGTAAAACCCTAGCGCACTCAAGACTTAGTCCCTTTGTATTTTACCAAGGACCTAATTGCAACAGCCAACTTCCTACCAATCACAACTTTCCTATTACACTCTGAATTATCCGTTCCCTTTTTATCCAACATACAGCCTAAAAATTTAAACTCAAACACTGCTCCAATTTCTCACCATCCAACATGATTTCATAAGGCGGACTCTCCTCACTCACTACCATCACCTTACTCTTATCTACATTAACTTTCAAAACCCTCCTTTTCAATACCCTGCCAAACCCGTCTACCAAATCTCTCAAACTTTCTTCAGATTCACCATATAAAGTCAGATTGTCAGCGTACAATAAGCAGGGCACCCTTCACTCTCTTCTATTCTCCATCAATCTAGCCCCTTCTCCTACTACCCCTACCTCTAATTAATTCATCACCCCATCCATATTCAAATTAAATAGCCAAGGAGACATAACACATCCCTGCCTCGCTCCGCTATTAACATTAAGCTATTCAGTTTCAACTCTATTTATTCTTACACGCGCTTCACTATCGACATGCATACATTTAACTCCACACAGAACTTACCACCAACACCTGCCACAGAACTTCCCTATTAATCCTCTCATATGCCTGTTGAAAGTCTAACTAACCTAAATACAATTTACTCTTCTTCTCTCTCATTTTCTCAGTCATTTGTTTCAATAAAAGAAATTTCATCTACACATCCTCTACCACTTGTTCTTCGGCAATTAGTTCCTCAGCTACTCGATGCACTCTTTCAATCAAAATACCAGCATATATCTTCAGTACAACACTCAATAAACTAATTCCCCTATACTTCCTAGTTCCCCTTGTCCCCTCCCTATCTTTAAATAAGGGTACTTCTACAGCTCTCCTATAATACTTCGAAACTATACCCTCCATAAACCATTTGTTACACAACTTCTATATCCGGTCAATCACAATCTCGCCTCAATTCTTGATCATTTCACCAGTATTTCCATTTGTGCCTGCAGATTTATCGTTATTCAACTTTCTCACTCTACATATTACCTCCTACCTACTAATTACCTCATCTCCAAAACACCTATTTATTCTTACACCATCAAACCGACACATATTCACTATCACCTCTTCATTGCTGCTAATAATATGCAGATTTTCAAAGTGTTCCCTAGACACTCTTCTCACATTCATTTCATCAGTCACGAAATTACCACCCTTATTCATTAATCCTATAAAGTTTTCTCTTACTCTCCTAATTATCCTTTACTTTCTTCAACGAAAGCTTCCTATTCCTTGAAAATCCCCATCCATCCTTCTGCCGAAACTGTTGATTTACCTTTTTTTTCTCCTATGTATGCAACTTTTAGTCTTCCTTTTTCCTCCTAATATATTTTCATATGCCTTTCTTTCGAGACCTAATCATTGGCTTTTAGCACATTCAAACCCACACCTTTTTATACTTTAACCGCTGCATCACTTTTCATAATATACCTCCTCCCAAAATAAAATATTTCTTCTGTACACCATCAAACCTAACACGTGTTCATATATCACCTCTCATTATTGTTAAATATTATGCAGATTTCGAAGTGTTCCCTCCACACTCTCCTCCACATCCATTTCCATCAGTCACGAAAAACCATCTCTAGTTCATATCTCTGAAGATTCCCTACTCTCTCCTTCTAGGCCTTTCTACTTCTTCCATAAGAGCTCCTGTTCCCTTGTAAAAACACATTCTATCCTTCTTCAAAACTGTTCATTCACCTCTTTTTTTTCTCCTACGTATTGCAACATTTAGTCTTTCTTATTATCCTCCTTTTATGTTTCATGCACCTTATCGTACGAGAGCCTCTTCATTGGCTTTTATGAACATTTAACCAAACCTCTTTTTACGTTTAACCGCTTACATCACCTCAATTCCACTATTCATATTGACATCATACTCCTACTTAGCAGTTTTACCTTTGTTCACATTCAAACTGATTATTTTAAGTTTCTCATATACTTTTCCTTATAATTTGTTCACTTAACTTTTCACTCTTAATCCTCCCACTTCCTTCCTTATCTCTTTCTTCTCCATCCATGCCCCACTAACTTAATCTTACATAAATCAACTATTATAATTAATATATATATATATATATATATAATATATATAATCTTTACATATCATATTTTTATTTCTATATATGTATATATATATATATATATATATATATATATATATATATATATATATATATTCTTACACACACACACACCACACACACACACACAACACACACACACACACACACACACACACACACACACACACAACACACACCACACACCACACACACACATATATATATATATAATATATATATATTATAATAATATATATATATATATATAATATATATTATATATATATATATATATATATATAGTGCATTTGCAGGCACAATCTCGGCTCGCTGAGAAGCTGGCACACCTGGTTTAACCAAACAAGGGGATTGGCCTAGGTGAAACCTAGAAGACAGTAGTAAACTACAGATGATGGACTTTCATATATTATGAAAAACGACTAAATCGGAAAGAAAAGCGAAGACAGAAGTGCTATTAAATGAAGGTGACTATCTCTGATAGAATACTAGTCAGTTTGGTGTGGGGGAGGCTGCCCCGATAGCCGGAAAAAATTTGCGTCGGACATTGGTCAAATTAGGACAGCCAAAAGAGAGATGATGTATAAAATAATCAGAGGGGCATGAATATGATAAAATTGGTAATTGGGTGGGTGGGGAGGAGACCCAGACATATTGTGCTCATGAGTCAGCAAGGAGTGGCCGATTCGAAGAAGGACAAAAATAGTGTCCTGCAGGCGGATTCTTCGAAAGGCGGATGACCAAAACCCCAACTATAGTTTGATTCCACGAAGCTTGGAGCCACGGTGGTAAGAGCTCTAACATTCCTTCCAACAAACTCTGAAACCACGGCGAAGGCTGATTGTAAAGTTTGAAGAAGGAAGGTAGCACTTTCTAATGCTTAATGGGAATAAAATTTGAAATTTGGTAGCGATCAGTGGAAGCTAGCTTGTCTTCCCTGTCGGCCGTTTCATTGCCAACCAGCCCAAGATGTGATGGGATCCAATACAAAGTGACCTACCTGCTTCTTTATGGTGTGAAATCGATGAAAGAATTGTTGAATTACCAACACCAGAGAATTGGGTATAGGGCCTGAAGAGCCTGTAGAGCACTGCGAGAGTTCGAGTAAATCGAATATGAGGTATCTAGTGTGATAAAAAGTATCTTAGAGAATGCCATTAAAATGACAACCAGCTCCGCCGTGAATGCCGAGGCAAATTGAGAGAGTGAGGGAGTGGGTGAGTGAGTGAGTTAGAGTGCGGTCCGGGAAAACCGCAGAAGCGCCAACTTCGGTGGGCATTTTAGAGCATTCCGTGTAGATTGGCATAGAATTGGTATAGAGTCGTAATGAACCTCCGAATACAACAAAAAACACGCCCGAAGCTCAGATGGATGAATGGTGAGATTTGGACAGCGATGACAGAGCCAAGCATATCGAGGGAGCCGGATGTAACCAGGGAGAATGGTTTATCTCGTAGAAAAAGACAGTACCCTCAGAAGAGGGAGCTGCAGATGTGACAGACAGTTGTACACAATTTCTGGGGAAAAATTACATATATATATATATATATATATATATTATTATATATTATATATATATATATATATATATATATATATATATATATATATATATATATATATATAAATATATATATATATTTTTATAGGATAGTATAAATATATTAATATATTATATATATATAATATAATATATATATATATATATATATAGTATATCTATATATATATATATATATATATACTATATATATATTTATAATATATATATAATATATATATATTATATATATTGGCTAATTGGGATATCGCTTGTAGGTCCATCGTTGAGAATAGTTATACAAAGAGTCAGGAGAAAATAGAACTTTTCGGACAGGCCAACCAATTTGTCAAGAAGGGCCGATTGCTTCTTGCGGGTTCTTGTAAATAAAGATCTAATTCTGTTGTCTAGGGGAATAATAATCTCACTGTTTAGTAAGATAAAGATCTTTTCCTAATAAGTTCTAACGATTCAATTTTGAAGAAAGTATTACAAGGTTGAACGAAGTGAGCTTCTGATGAAAAGACAATATAATATATTTTAATAGATATTATTAGCACGAGTGATTAGGCAAAAAGCCCTATACATAATTTAACATTATATATATATATATCTGGACGGTATCCAGATTACCAAATAAAATTATAATATTTTTGCATACAAAACTAATGTTAAGTTTATAAATAATTTTTAGCGCAGAATTCGTAATACTTGATCAAAATTAATATATAGAGTTCTAACATTAATATCCTTGTTGAAAAATAATAATAATGCTAATAAATTGATAAGAGTTCCAACATTAATATCCTTATTGAATAATAATAATATTACTAATAAATTGATAAAATAATAAATCTTTCCATAATTTAGGCGATAGATATTTGATGCAGTCTTTTTAGCCGATCGTGGGTGATGAAGCTCAAATTCTCAACCTCGGCGTTCTCGTAACGTGACACACCCCCCTTCTAAGACGACATTGGGGTATGATGCTTCTATGTCGTTAATTAACCTGCCGAGATAAAAAATCGGCTATCACGTTATCTTTCCCGTTTACGGACTGGAGAGTGAACTTCACACCTTGCAACATCATGGCCCAACGCATCACTCTTGAATTCGTGAATTTTGCCTTCTGCATATATACAAGCGGACGATGGTCGGTTTGTAGGATGAATTCCTTACCATATATATAATTATCAAATTTTTTTACGGCAAAAATTATGGCCAAACCTTCTTTTTCGATAGTACTCCATCTTCTTTCAGTTTCGGATAACCTCCTTCCAGCATAAGCCACCGGGAATATTCCATCTTCGTACTCTTGCAAGAGACAAGAGCCTATAGCATCTTGCGACGCGTCAGTTTGTATAATGAATCCTTTACTTGCATCGGGTAGCCGTAAAACAGGGGAAGTTGTAAGCATGATCTTCAAGACTTCGAACGCCTTTTGATGGCTATCCTCCCACTTAACCTTTCTAGGGCTCCCTTTTTTGAGTAGATCAAATAATGGACACGCGATTGATGCATAATTTGGAACGAAGGCCTTATAATACCCGGTTAGGCCGAGAAAAGATCTTACCTCTGTTTTAGTCGTAGGTCTCATCGCATCACTAATTTTCTTCACGTTTTCCTTCTGTAAACCCTTATAACCGTAGCTCAACTTATGGCCAAGGAACTCTACGCTTCCTGATCCTATAACACATTTGGAGGGTTTTACCGTAAATCCGGCATCACCCAGTCGGGTAAACAGGATCTCCAACTCTCTAACGTGAGTTTTCCAGTCTTGGGTATGCACGATGATATCGTCAATATAACATTTTGTGAATTGCATATCCCCGATTACGTTCCTTAATACCCTTGTAAGTGTTGCACCGGCGTTAACTAAACCGAAGGGCATCCTAAGGAACTCGTAATGTCCTTCATGGACCACAAACGCTGTTTTCTGAATGTCTTCTTTATGAATCGGGATTTGCCAATACCCTTTCGAAAGATCGAACTTCGAAAAGAATTTATCCTTAGCAAAATGGAAGAACAAGTCCTCCACTGTGGTCGTTGGCTCCGGGTCAAAAATCGTTATGTCATTCAACTTCCTATAATCGACGCATACCCGGTTTGACCCATCTTTTTTTTTTACCACAACGATGGGGAAAGCGTAAGGCGAGTCTGATTTCTGTATTATGCCTAAATCCAACATATCTTGAATTTCCGTCTTGATTTGCGGTCTAACCGAATAAGGTAAGGCATACGGTTTAGATTTTATAGGATCGCTGCTAGTGAGTATGATTCTATGTTTGGAATTCCTACAACACCCTGGTTTATCGGTGAATATGTTTGTAAAGCGGCGCAGCATCACTTTCACCTCTTCCTTTTCTTGCTCCGAAAGATTCTTATCTATGATGACTTCACTGGCTTCCTCGCTAATTCGCCCCCCCATAATTCCACCCGGGAGATCGAAAGAATCCTCATCGTCGTCCTCCAGTATTCCAACAGCGGCCAGTGTTGAATCCGCGTTCTCAGGGTTTGCCTCTTCGATTCTTTCCACATATTTTTTTAGCAGGTTAATGTGGTAAATTTTTACCTTCTCCTTACATTTTATCTTATAATTACAGCCACCAATTGCTTCTACGACAGCGTATGGTCCCTTCCACCTCATCAATAGCTTATTATAAGTGGTCGGCAACAGCACTAAAACTTTATCCCCTGGCAATAAGTTTCTGCATCTTACTCCCTTATCATAATGATGTTTATATCTGTCACGAGACCTCTCCAAATTTTCCTTGGCTATCTTCAGAGTTTCCTCTAATCTTTTTCTTAACTTGAATACGTATTGATAGGTATTTTCCACACCGTGATCCACTTCTTTCAGCCACAATTCCTTTAGAATCTTCATCGGTCCGCGTACAGTCCTACCGTAAAGGAGTTCGAATGGCGCGAAACCTGTACTTGCTTGCGGTGCCTCCCTATAGGCGAACAATAGAGGATTAATATATTTTGGCCATTGTCGCGGCTGTTCGTCACACAATCTTCTCAACATTGTTTTTAGCACGCCATTGAAATTTTCGGATAGTCCGTTTGCCATTGGATGATAGGGGGAAGTATGTATCTGCCTAATCTTTAGTATTTTCGAGACCTCTTTCATTAATCCGGATACGAACTGAGTTCCAAGGTCCGATAATACCTCTTCTGGTATACCAAGGCGACTATAGATATCGACTAAAGCACCAGCCACAGTCCTGGAATCTATATTTTTGAGGGGAATTGCTTCGGGGTATCGTGTCCCGTAGTCAACGAGCGTCAATATAAATTTATGGCCTTCTTGTGAAGGGGGATTTATAGGCCCGACCAAATCGATGGCCACCCTCTTAAAGGGTTCATTGATTATAGGTACCTTAGTTAATGGTGCGCCCGCCATTCTTATATTCCTCGAGGTTTTTTGGCATATATCACATGAACGGCAGTACCTAGTGACATCATCGTAAAGCCTCGGCCAATAAAAACACGTCCTTATCCTATCATAGGTCTTTTTGATGCCTAGGTGTCCCGCTAAAGGCGCGTCATGGGCCAACTCCATTAGGGAATTCCTTATCTTATGCGGTACTACGACCTTTTCCTCTTGAATACCGTTACGGACTTCACACTTATATAATATACCCCTTTCTATTTTATACCTTCTATCACCGACTGAGATTAAGTGGCGTATTCTCCCAAGTGTTTCGTCGGACCTTTGTAGATCTGATAGTTCATTCCTCTTAATCTCCAACCCTTGTTCCGTGGATAACCTCATTTTAAAAGGATGTAAGGCGGAGTCATTCCTTCCACAAGCATCTGGATTTGATTCATCAGTGCTTGAACCAAGTAAACTACTTCCGATGGGTTCGTTTTGTCGATTCACCTCGTTTAAGGCGCAGGCGGGCTTTACCGACTCGTCATTGTTACAGATAACAGGGTCGTCTCCCTGGATACTCCTGACACTGGTTATCTCATTTCCATAATCATTGCTAGTAGCATCTTTAGAGTCCACCGCTACCTTTGTTTCAGCGTCAATGACTTCGGGTCCGAGGGTACCTTCGATGTTTCCAATCGTTAGATCATACAGTGCGTCATCCAAACAGAGTGCTTCTACCTCTCCTGTATAAAATGGCGTCTCGACAAAAATATGCGCTTCCGGTGCTATCCTTAAAGTATTGTTGATCAGTAACATTTTCCTGAAGTTCCCTGTAAGTTGTTTTTCGTTGACGAAATTACGTTTAACAATTACGCCGCTACATCCCGTGTCCCTTAAAACGTTGACGCGCAGACCGTTTACCTTTCCATATGCAATGGGCATTCGGTTGTCGTCTTTTGACATTTGTCGACACGACAGGGATATTACCGGTATAGATTTACCTTCCACACTGATTTTGCCATCATGGATGAAATTGCGTACGTCGTCGATCTCTTCGTTGATTAAACAACAAGAAGTGGTAACGTTATCCTGGGGGCGGGTAATAATCTGTCGCAGCGTTTTTAATTTCGTTGTGGCCCTGACGTCTGGAGTAAGTGGAGTTCCATGTTTTATTATCGTGATTATAATTCCTGCCATACTTTTGTTTGAGATTACCGTTTCCGTCTCGGGATGAATAACAGGTCTTATGGTCATGACCCCTCTTTCCACAATTTCCGCAGGTTTTGGAATTAATCTGTTGGCCCTCATATTGATTTATACCTCTTTTATCCTTGTCGTTAAGAGGGGGCAGAAATGGTATACTAGTGTCGATTTTTTTTAGACTCAATTTTCTACCTCTTGCCTGGATATTTATCAGCGCGAGATGCCAGTGACTCTATGTCAGAGAGTCCAGTTTCCCTAAGATAGACCGATAAATCTTTGGGGCAGGATATTAGAAATTGATCGGAGGTGACTAGGTTCACTACTCCTTCATAACTTGCGTCAAACGACGACAGTTGAATCCATTTTGTTAAATAGGATTTGATTCTATTCAAAAACTGAAGAGGAGTTTCTTCTCCCTGCGGTTTTGCGTCCCTAAATTTAGTTCGATAACCCTCCTCCGTATAATTATATTGAGTCAATAGTGCTTGCTTGAGGTTAGCAAAGTTGGTCGTATCTTCGGATGGGAGTTTACTAAATACGGACAGAGCGCGTCCAGTAAGGAGTGCACTTAAATATAATGACCACAAGCCGGCATCCCATCTAGAGGCTGTAGCATAATTCTCAAACCTTTGAATATAGGCATCCATTTCGTCGGTGGCCTCGTTAAATGGTGCTAGATTAGGTACTTTAGCGTTGAGATGACCGTTGCCACCGTTGTTTACAACGGGTGGTTGTAATTGCGCTTGAAGTCTGATACGTTCCAGTTCATGACTTCTTATACGCTCGGCTTCTGCCCTAACACATTCGGCTTCTGCTCTAACACGTTCGGCTTCTTCTAATTCCTTTTCACGGAGTATAGCCTTACGTTCATCCTCATCTTTCTTAGCTTGAATCTCTTCTTTCTTAAGGACAGCTTTGCGTTCGGCTTCTTCGGCGAAAGCACGTTGACTTTCCTTGATGAACTCTAAAGCTTCTTTGTTCTTAAGGCCAAGATCCTTGGCTATTTGGGCTATCGCTTGTAGGTCCATCGTGGAGAATAGTTATACAAAGAGTCAGGAGAAAGTAGAACTTTTCGGACAGGCCAACCAATTTGTCAAGAAGGGCCGATGGCTTCTTGCGGGTTCTTGTAAATAAAGATCTAATACTGTTGTCTAGGGGAATAATAATCTCACTGTTTAGTAAGATAAAGATCTTTTCCTTATAAGTTCTAACGATTCAATTTTGAAGAAAGTATTACAAGGTGAACGAAGTGAGCTTCTGATGAAAAGATAAAAGTACTCCTTTATAATATTTTAATAGATATTTATAGCACGAAATGATCAGGCAAAAAGCCCTATACATAATTTAACATTATATATATATATATCTGGACGGTATCCAGATTACCAAATAAAATTATAATATTTTTGCATACAAAACTAATGTTAAGTTTATAAATAATTTTTAGCGCAGAATTCGCAATACTTGATCAAAATTAATATATAGAGTTCTAACATTAATATCCTTGTTGAATAATAATAATAATGCTAATAAATTGATAAGAGTTCCAACATTAATATCCTTATTGAATAATAATAAATTGATAAAATAATAAATTCTCTCCATAATTTAGACGATAGTTATTTGATGCAATTTATTTGGCCGATCGTGAGTGATGAAGCTCAGATTCCCAACCTCGGTGTGCTTATAACGTGACATATATATATATATATATATATATATATATATATATATATATATATATATATATATATATATATATATATATATATATATATATATATATATATATATATATATATTGATTTCTCATTGTAAAAAAAAAAGTCATCAACTTTCTTGCTGTAAGTTGCCAATATGTACTTTTAGTCATTTATGTATTTTCACTTGGAAACGCTTTGTAATCCAAGCATATATATATATATATATATATATATATATATATATATATATATATATATATATATATATATATATATATATATATATATATATATATATATATATATATATATATATATATATATATATATATATATAATATATATATATATATATATATATATATATATATATATATATATATATATATATAATAATAATATATATATATATATATAATAATAATATATATATATATAATCAATTAATTTTATTTGTAATCTCCCCTCCTTACCACCCCTCCCCAATATCTCAATAGGGCCACTTCACGCCCCCTCCTCAATGGCGCCCCCTTTATCGCCCCTGAGATGTCGTTAACGCCCCAGGGGCAGTACTGCCCCCGGTTGAGAACCACTGGTCTACAGAACGACGAATGTTCCTTTAAAGAAAAGTGACATAGAGTTCTGTGAACACATTAAAAAACTGATAAAGGTGATAATTACGTAAATATCTTTTAACGAGCAACTATCATGTTGAGATAATTTGTGATTAGGAAGAACTGAAAGATAACGAAACATAATGAAATTTTCTTTTAAATAAAGAGTAAATGATTGGTCGAAATATAGTAAAGATGAATATATATATATATATATATATATATATATATATATATATATATATATATATATATATATATATATATATATATATATATATATATATATATATATATATATATATATATATATATATATATATATATATATATATATATGAAGTGTGGAAAGAGTAGTTGGAAACTTATTTCTTTACTCTGCCACTTTACGTGTTGTTGTTGTCACTAAATCTGTAGTCCCCGGGTTTACAGGCGGAAAAGCTCGGCCTCGTCTATACAGGTGGAAGAACTCGCTGCCTTTTTGCAGGCGAAAAAGCTCGGCCTCGTCTATGCAGGCGAAGAGCTCTGTCTCGTCTATGCAGGCGGAAGAGCTCGGCTTCTTTGCAGGCGGAAAAGTTCGGCCTCGTTTAAGCAGCTGGAAGGCTCGACCTCTTTGTAAGCCGGAGAGGGAGAGCCAGGCTTCTTTGTAAGCCAGAGAGGAAGCTTCTTTGCAAGCCAGAGAGGGAAAGCCAGGCTTCTTTGTAAGCCAGTGAAGGTGAGACGGAGATAGATAGCATTTTGGTAGGCTTCAACTTCTCTGTAAGCCAGAGGGGTGAGCCGGAGCTGGAGTGCCTCTTTATAGGCTGTCTAGGCTTGTAGTTCCCCTCTGCTGCAGCTGCTTCTGCTGCTTGTTCCTCTTGTCGCTGTAGTAGTTATCCTGAAGTCTCTCTCTCTCTCTCTCTCTCTCTCTCTCTCTCTCTCTCTCTCTCTCTCTCTCTCTGACTGAAGAAATGAAACTCGAATTTTAAACGTGATAGAATAATCTTTATTAAAAGTATACAATTATATTCATCAGATTCGTACACATGACGTCAAACTTTATTTCTAATATTTTAATTTTATTATAAAATTTTATAAAATTCTTGTACACATGCGATTTTTGTCAAAATGATTTTCTGTTCGCATATTGCACATTATTTGGCAACAAAGCTATTTTTAATGATTGTTTTCTTACAGCACATTACTAAACATCATATTAAATCATATTTTACATTATGCTACTAAATAAATAATAAATACCTAAAAAAATTAAAAGCATCACTAAAAATCTTTTTTTTTTTTGGAAACAATATTGACGTCAGAATTCATACATTTTTAGCGTAACATTTTAATTTTTACAAGCAGTTTTAAAACAAAAATATACTACCTTTTAAGCTATAATTTTTATATAAAAAGAACGTCGAATATTATATAATAATATTTTGTAATGAAACAATGAAGCAAATATTATTAAAAAGGTTTATTTCAAAAAAATGCAAAGTAATTCAGAGGTAACATTGGCCTCGAAAAAGAACCGAGAAATGTATATTTACGCCTTCAGCGTGAGAGGGAGTGTGTGTGTGTGTGTGTGTGTGTGTGTGTGTGTGTGTGTGTGTGTATGTGTGTGTGTGTGTGTGTGTGAGCATAACAAGAAGATATATTTATACCAAAATAAAGTTACCAAATATGATTCTAAATGATGTAAAAGCTTATTTTACCATATAAATTTCAATATTTAATAACCAAATAAATTTTATTTACAAGGAATATTTAATTTAATATGGATACCAAATCTTAAAAGTGGCAACTATCTCTAATATCAAGGTGGCCTTGATTATGCCTCTCAAACACTTTCTCTGGCAACTGGCACTTTATATAAAATATAATTTAGGGGTAACTCCACTCAAAACACTCTTTTATAAATAATTAAATCGTTGGCCCTATATATATATATATATATATATATATATATATATATATATATATATATATATATATATATATATAACTACTCATATGTATATATATATATATATATATATATATATATACCTGCCATATATATATATATATATATATATGGCCAACCTAAAAACAATCCATATCTCAAAAACTACTACAGCTACCGGAAAAGGAATACATTGCTGGAATCTTGGCAAAATTATTACGGAAACTGTAAAAAAAAAAAAAAAAAAATCATGTCTCGAAAACTACAAAAGCTACAGCAAAATGAAATACATTTTTGGAATCCTTGTAAGATTTTTGGTTGGAAAGTAAAAAAAAAAAAATTAAACATAAAAATTGGCTATTTTTTTGAAGTGCTGGGACATAGTATATATATATATATATATATATATATATATATATATATATATATATATATATATATATATATATATATGCTCTTCTGGAAGGTTATACTATAACAACTAATATATATATATATATATATATATATATAACTATATATATATATATATATATATATGCTATATATATATATATATTATTTGTAAAAGGTATTACAAGGCAATTTAGGGGCTCGAGCCGACGGGAACACAGGGGACGTTTTCCCGCACCCGTAGAGACGGACCCCGCGACACCCAAATACCAAAGAGCGCGGGTTCCGGAGACCCTCCCGGAGAATTAGTCCTACCCGTAGTTCCCCGGAAGCCCCGGCTCCTGCCATCGGTGCGGTCTACCCTTAGGGTATTCTTTAATTAAAAAAAAAAAAATTTAATAAAAAGTCTATTTATTTTAACAAGTAACCAATAAAAGGTAAATAGGCCTTATAATCATATTACTATAATTATTAACAATAATTTTGTTTATTAAAATTTTATGAGGATTCCAAAAATGTATTCCTTTGCGCTGTAGCTATTGTATTTAATTCTCAGTATTTTATTTTTATTACATTTTCCTATCACACTAAGAATGGACCAGCATTCCAGCAATGCATTCCTCCGGTAGCTGTTGTAGTTTTGAGATATGGATTGTGGCTGAAAACGACTCCTCACTATATATATATATATATATATATATATATATATATATATATATATATATATATATATATAAATATATATATATATATATATATAACTCATATATATATATATATATATATGTATATATATATATATATATATATAACTATAATATATATATAAATCGATGGCCATATATATATATATATATATATATATATATATTAAAAGAAAGTTTTTAATATGAATATCTATCTGCTTTTGTAAATATTCTTACACAATGCCAATTTTTTAACGCCATATCTTTCATCAAAAAGATTACCATTGTCTTTGATTTCCTTTCATGGCAAATGCATTTCAAAGGACTTAAAGTGTATTGCATTCTACTTCTAAGATACCTTAAAGCACTTTGAAACATATTATCTCATTGTAACTCGTACGGTCAGTTTTCTGGCTTGCGGATGGTTTTGATTTTATTACAAAAATTTAATTTATTTGTAGTTTGCGTTTTCAGGGGTCATTTTGATTTTGGCTATAGGTATTTTCGAGATCAGTCCCAAACCAAAAATCATAACAATTTTCTTAATTTTCAGTCAATTTGCACCAAATAAAAGGCAAACTGCTGCTTTATCTGACCCCTTAAACGTCTTTTTCAGGTGTGTTTTTTGTGTCTAACTATTTGCTTTGTAATTTCATTTGAAGAAAAACCATGTTTTTGACAATTTGCAGTTCACCTCCTGCAATTTTTTTTGTCGGAAATCTTCAAGTATTTGAAGATGGATCCATTATCTAAAAAATTATTGTTCAATTTATTTTTATTTGATTTTTGAAACTAAATTCCAGCAATGCTCAAATTCCGAATCCAACTAAAAAAGATTTTGAAAAATTAAAAATTTTCAGGACGTATACCGTTGGGGGAGATACACATTTTTTATGTAGATAAAATGATTTTAAAAAATTTCCAAAAAATTTTTTTTTTTAAATTTGTTTCACGGAAAAGCAAAACTGTGACACATACAAAAAATTATATAAATAAAACATATGAATCTCCACCCACTACAGACACTCTGATCAATTTGATCATTGCTGGGATTTGATACCAAAAATCAAAGACGTTGAACAATAACTATTTAGATAATGAACCCATCTTTGAATAGCTCGAGTTTCAAGTCATTTCGACAAAAATAGTAGGAGGTGAATTCCAAAATATTAAAAACATGATCATACCTCAACTGAAAATAACAAGCAAATCAATAGTGATACAGAAAATCAACTGCAAACGACATTTTAGGAGTCATAAAAAGCTACAATTTTTTTTTATTTGGGGCAAATTCGATGAAAATTAAAAGTTGTGCCAAATTTAAAATCTACAGATTTTTAACTAATAAATAAACTACAATTGAAATCTGCCTTTCACCTCCCATTCCGTTAAATTTAGGAAAAATAATCGTCGAGGCTATT
Organism: Trachelipus rathkii; assembly: GCA_015478945.1. NCBI lineage: Eukaryota > Metazoa > Arthropoda > Malacostraca > Isopoda > Trachelipodidae > Trachelipus > Trachelipus rathkii. Next base: position 31,387 of record JABUQX010068719.1, on the reverse strand, counting down.
TTCTAATAAGCTTTTAAAAATTTGTGGAATGTGTTGCAGATTGTAAAATTGCAACCAACTCTATTAGCTATAAACTTATTTGTCATGTTTCTTTCCTTTCAGATTATGTTAGCTTTACAATTCGGTACCTTCAGTGATTCCACACACCACAATATTTTCCACTTCCAATTTACTTGTTTATGATTCACACTAATTAACCTACTTGCAAAATTTCAGACGTTGGTACCTTGTTAATTAATTTAAATTTTTTCTAATTGAAACATCTTCTTAAATTGACATAGAATTATATTGATGATATTTTTAGTTTTGTTTTTTTAAAGCATGACCCATTTTGTTCTCTTTTTTTTTCAATATTAATATCTGTTAATCGTAGATTTCTGAGTGTCACACTTTAACTTTGTTTGATTTTTTCATTTCTTATTTCGATATTAATATTCTTATTTCAAACTTAATCTAAAGCGAAATTATTCTCTCATAAGTAATAAAAGCTCAGAGTAAATGATCATTTTCAAAGAGAATAGATACAAAGGATCCATTTAATAATCTCATTTATTTGTACAAAAGACTGAAATAGGTTTAATTTAACAACTGAATGACAAATAAATAAATCCATTAATAGAATCAGTTATTTTATTATATTGGAAAACAGACACTTAATAAATCTCCCTTTTATATTTTATAATCATTTGATTATCTGTTTGCTACATGGGAAGGACATGGAAAGAATGAATTTCAATTATTTTCAAGGGCAGAAATATTAAATGGAATACATGGAGTCTAAAATTATAAATAATAATAAAAAGGTTCATCTGAAAGTTAAATATATTCAAAGCAAATGAAATTTATTCTAATTTTTTTTCCTTCCTGATTATATTCCATTTTACAATTCATTTATTTTCGACCTTTTGTTCTTCTTGTTTTCATGATTCAGTTTATTTTTACCATCTTTCCATGTTCTCAATCTTGTTTTATTATTTATTTATTATAATCATTGAAGTTCTATTCTCTCCCTTTATCGACGTTCTAATATTATAAACGGTTTCTATTTTCTCCTTTGTGTTTTTATTTTTAACCTTATTATCTATTGATGTATGCTCCTTTTATTTAAATTTTCTTCTTCATGTCAGATATTTTTTTTTTTTACCGAATATTTAACCGTTCAGTATGCAAAATAAATTGAAAAGGAAAATGCGGAATATTAAATTTATAGGTTCCCAAAGTATATATATATATATATATATATATATATATATATATATATATATATATATATATATATATATATATATTTATATATTTATATATGTTTTTATATATATATATATATATATGCATGGCGTATCCAAAGTTAAATAGGGCCATGGCCCCCCCGAAATTTTTTAGACAC
>JABUQX010068719.1:7500-27500 GCA_015478945.1 Trachelipus rathkii | reverse complement strand
TTCCACAGAACAGAGGTGGCAGGAAAGAAGGAAGCACCGCAGCGTACTAGCCTGGAGTTACCAATATCCACACAAAACTCATGCGCAGACACAGCACCCCTTGTACGCGGGCGTCGCAAAGGTGGTGGTACGCGAGTTACAAGTTCTCGAGCATCTGCCGCTGCGGTACCTATAGAAAAGAGATAAAGCACCAACATCGCTCCGCAAAGATAGAGGGTCAAGTGAAGTGGAAAGTACGGAACAGTTTATAAGTCTTTTGGCCTTTGACTCGACCCTGTCCAAAAGCCGTGTGACCAGCCCCCCCAGATATGAGAGCAGTACCCATACAAGGGCGAATGAGGCCCTTTAGCTGGAGTAAATCTGAGAAGAGGAAAAAAGTCTCAGCCTAAACAGAATTCCCAGTTTCTTTGAGGCCGCCCTAGCAACCGTTGTGATGTGAGGTTTCCAAGACATTTTTTTGTTAATGTTAAGGCCAAGGATGTTTATATTGTCAACAGGAGAGACGAGAGAACCGTCGAAAGAGATAGGAAAGTTGGAAGGTGTTTTAGAGAGGTAGATTTGTAGAAGAGTTTTTAAAGAATTAAATTCACAAAGTTGAGACGACTCCCACCCGGAAATTCTATCCAGATCTGCGAGAATAGAATCGGAAAGATTAAGACGAGAGGCAATTCTAGAAGTAAAAGAAGGAGCAGAATTGAAATGAGTTGAAGAATGAAGGGTCGAATCATCGGCATACGAGTGGATAGAGTTAGATGTGCAGGTGAGAAGATCATTAATGAAAAGTAAGAATAAAGTAGGAGATAAGACAGAGCCCTGAGGAACACCACAATTGACAGAAAAGGAAGAAGTCGCCCCGTCAACACCAGCCGATATTGAGCGATTTGAGAGAAAACTAGACATAAGTAAGCAAAGAGAAGGAGTAAAACCAAAGTAAATCAGTAAGATAGGAAAGTATATCGCCAGTAGACCTCGAGCGCCGAAAGCCGTACTGGCGATCGGAAAGAAGTGAATGAGATTCCAGATGATCTAAGAAATGAGAGTTGAGAAGGGTTTCAAAGATCTTAGATAGAATACAAGTGAGAGCTATAGGGCGATAGTTAGAAGGATCAGAGCGGCTTTTTTCGGAATCGGTTGGACATGTGCGTGCTTCCAACACTGAGGGAAAGTGTTAGTATTGAGACATAGAATATAGTTGAACGAGAGGAGGGGCCAGCACGGAAGCACACTCCCTCAAAACACGGGGAGGAATGCCATCCGGGCCACCCGCCTTCCTAACGTTCACAGATTTCAGGAGCCCATGCACCTGATCAAATGTAATCACAGGCAAAGGCATAGGACACCTGAGAGGAGAAGGAGGAGGAGGAGGAGGAATGCCAGAATCATCCAGGGTTGAGTTAGAGGAAAATAGGAGGCCGAAGAGATTGGCCTTTTCAGTTGGAGAATTAGCAACAGAACCATCAGAACGAATAAGAGGAGGAAAGGTAGATTTACAGAAGTTGTTAGAGATGTTTTTGGCAAGAGGCCAGAAAGATTTGTCAGTAGGAGAACCAAGGAGGTTAGCGCAATTTCGTTTGATGAAAGCCCGCTTTGCTCGTCGAAGAGTATCCCTGCAACGATTTCTAGCAGAATGAAAATGAGTGATAGGAGAACGAGAATTTTTCCACTCCCGATACGCACTCTCTCTAGCCTGAATGGCCAGAGAACAAGCACGATCGAACCATGGATTATGAGGAGAGAAAGATTTAGTCGAAGAAGGAATGAACCTGCTCATCCCATCAGTGACCACAGCTCCCACCTTATCGGCAGAAGCTGAAGCGTCATCAGAGTCAAAGCAGTCATTCCAATTATAGTTAGCGTAGAAGCGACGCAAGGCCCCCCAATCGGCCCGATCAAAGTGCCAGAAAAAACGCGTAGGGCAGGATGGAGCTGCTGGAGAGAAAGTATTAAAATTAAGAGATATAAGGTTGTGGTCAGATTTACCAATAGGAGCGAAGGTGGTGTATTTATAGAGAGAAGGACTAGTGGTGAAACATAGGTCAAGTGTGTTCAAGAATTGGTTGGGACGATCCGGAATGTGTGTGGGTTCTTTAATTAGTTGCTCCAGATCGTTGAGAATGCTGAATGATTCGGCCTCCTCCCCACCTAAATCGGTATGTGAGGACCCCAACCATTCAGTGTTGTGTACATTGAAATCCCCTAAATAGAGGACCTCAGTATTTGGATGAGAAGATATAACAGTCTCGTGAGAAGTAGTAAGGTAATCAAAAAAGGCAAATCTGTTCTGTTAGGAGAACAGTAGCAGAAGCACAAGATTATTGTAGTAGAAGGAAGAAAGATTTTAAGCCACAGAACATCGAAGTTAGGAGATTCGAGATTCTCGAGACGTGTTACAGGAGTGTTTATGTTTGCATAGGCACATACTCCACCCTTTAGACGGAAATTATGAAATAAGTTATAGTTGGATACATTAAACGAGTTAGAGGATGAATTCTAGCCATCTGTGTCTCAGACAAGAGCAAAAGGTTAGGGTTAGAGAGGTGGTATTCCACGGATGCAAAGTTAGATTTTAAGCCGCGGATGTTAGTAAAGTCTATAGAAAGCCCGCGCCTGTGCAAATCTGCCATCACACATGCACACACAACCACACCAAAACAAAAACAACAAACAAAAACAAACAGACAAAAAACAGGTTAAAATTATTCACACACTAAAACCAAAAAGTCAAAATAAAACTGTATTTTAATAAATATGTAAAATATGAAAAATTTAGAAAGTTTAAAACACACACGCACTCGTACACCCTCACAAATTTACGAAAGAAAAAAAATTACAATTATTCAACGTAAAACTGGATATGTAAAGATTAAAATAACAATTAACTAAAAACGTAGGTGCTGTGCTTAAACCCGTTTAAAATAAATAAAAAATAGAAACACTAAAAACTAGTTAAAAAAGACTACGAAAAAATATACCCTAGTACTATCTAAACTACGTATTTACCCAATCCTAAAAACTAACTATTGCTATCTAACATAACTAAAAAGTTTCAAAATTAAAAATTAAAACGGATAGCTTATCTTTTAAAGGGATGATCAAATTCTTCAAATATTAAAACCATAATAGTTAAAAACAATTAAAACAGGAGAGCGTTTAATGTACAAACAAACTTAATGGCAAAATAGCTAAAACATTATAAACACCACTCAAACCAACGGAGCTCCAGTAAAGCACAACCTATCACCACACAGTCTAAACGCACTGTTTAGTTGTTAGTTACGTTAGGCAAGTAAAGGTGGATTTTCATCCAATAACCGATGTCTGTATTTATTTTTTTTAAAGTATTTAGTCTTTTTAAATATTTATTTTTTTCCATTAAGTATTTAGTCTTAATTTGGAAAAAAATTGTCTGTAGCTAGAGGCAGAGCAAGCAAAATTATTGGACAGAGCCGGAATGTATTTTTCATTGTCTTCTTTGAGCTTTTGAACTTTTTACTAGTTTAGTTTTAACAGGGCTAATTTATAATCATTTTCCCTTTGCATTCTCTTTCAAACTGAAGCACAAAATCATGCAATTTTTCTCTGGAATACCAACTCATTATTATCGACAAACTCTAGAACGATGGTGTCACAATTACCCTTATGTAGACACCAATCGGCTTCTTTATCAATTCAATTCATATCTCTAAATGTACTATCCATAAGATATCAAATAACATAGAATAACATAACTCTGTCTCAGACCTACTCCTGCTTTAAATAACTATTTATCTCCTTTAAATCTAAACACATGTTTTACTGTTTCCATAAGATGCTTTAATTTTTTACCAATCCATTTGCTCCATTATTTCCAATACCTCCGAAACTTTCCTCTTTGAACTCTGCCGTATGAAATTTTCAAGTTAAGGAAGCATACGAATACGACTTATTTTTATTCTGGCTATCCATTAGCTGGCATTTTGAGGGTAAATGCAAAAACCATCCATTCTCCATCATTCTTTAAACCACATTGCAATTCCTTAATTTGTTATTCCGTATTACAATTGACTTTTTCTTTTAATACTTTCTTAATAATACTTTCCCTATTACACTCAATAGGCTTATATTTTCCTAATTATAACACTCCTTTTTGTCATCTTTACCTCTATAAAATAAAGCAAGCCAGGAATCTTGTCAATTTTGTGGAATCTTCCAAGTTTCCCAGAAAGCAATTGAAAAATCTAGTCAATCCAACGACGAAACTTTATTTTTAAGCATTTCTCTACTTGTACGACATCTAAACGCGAATATTTTCAACTCTCTCGATGGGGTTAACGAGGAATAATGGATAGAATATTTCAAGAGTCACTGAATGTTAAAAACAGTGGAGAGTAAATGGAGGAGAATTTCAGTTGAGGGAGCAGGAACGAGGAAAACCAATAAAAACCGAGGAATTGAGATAATCGACAAAATCGCAAAGGTATGGTAAAATTCCAAGATTTGATGAATTGAATAACGATCTACTCAAGCATGGTGGCGTTAATGACAATATTGTAAATTCTTATCCGGTAAATGAAATGTATATTGTCTGATTGAAGAAAGTAGTTACAGACTCAATCCATAAGAATAAAGATATTAGAGAATGTAAAAATTATAATGGCATTTTATTGTATTATTGGTATTTACATAAATATGATAAATCTCCCATAAAAGGGTTTTTGAGTTTTTTTTTTTGTGCTCTAATCTTCACCCTATGAATATAAATAAGGGTTATGGAAGTCTGGTACGGAGTAAAGAGACAGAGTCGTAGACGGGAAAAAATTGTATGTAGCTAGAGTTAGAGCAAATAATATTATTGGACAGAGTCAGAATATATATATTTAATTTTGGTAGAGCTAAAGCTTCTTTTTTTTAATTTTTGAATTATAACCTGAATATATATATATATATATAGGATATGCTATATATATATAGCATATATATATAATATATATATGATATTATTATTATTATTATTATTGGTTATTATTATTATTACATATATATATTATTATTATTATTATTGGTTGGTTGGTTATTATTATTACCGTATATATATAATAAAGAGACATATATATATATATATATATATTATTATTATTATTATTATTATTATATATATTATTATATATTACATACATATATATATATATATTAGTTATTATTGGTTATTAATACACATACACTGCATAACATATTTATTGAGTTGAGATATATTATATATATTATTATTATTATATATATTATATATATATTATTATATATATATAATATATATATATTATTATATATAAATATATATATAAATCCTTATATATACATATATATATATATATATATATATATATATATATATTATATTATATTATATATATATATATATATATATATATATATATATATATATATATATATAGTATATATATATATATATATATATATATATATATATATATATATATATATATATATATATATATATATATATATATATATATATATATATATATATATATATATATATATATATATATATATATATATTGCTTTTAGAAATAATGTCAATTAGTGAAATTAATAATAAAAATAAGAATCTTGTCTTCCTAATGAAATTACTCCAGTCTTTTATATACCAATTACCGAAAGGAAAAGGAAGACGTAACTCCATTAGTTCATTATTAATTTAATGAGACCATTGTCTAATTTGATTTTCCTAAATCTTCTTCCTTATTATCCACCTGCAATTATTATCAAATATCTTCCACTTTTTCTTCTTCTTCTTCTTCTTCTTCTTCTTCTTCTTCTTCTTCTTCTTCTTCTTCTTCTTCTTCTTCTTCTTCTTCTTCTTCTTCTTCTTCTTCTTCTTCTTTCTTCTTCTTCTTCTTCTTCTTCTTCTTCTTCTTCTTCTTCTTCTTCTTCTTCTTCTTTTTTTATAATAATAATAATAATAATAATAATAATAATAATAATAATAATAATAATAATAATAATAATAATAATAATAATAATAATAATAATAATAATAATAATAATAATAATAATAATAATAATAATAATAATAATAATAATAATAATAATAATCATTAAAACTTTTATAAATAAGAAAATTCTCGAAGAAAAAGCAGAATATAATTGGAATAGCTTGACTTTCTTTTTCAGATCGCAAACGATAGATAGATTTAATTATGAAAATATCAGGTTAAGGAAAATAATTCAATATCACATCAAGTCCAAATCTAACGCTAAAGAAATAAAATTTAGATGTTACTATAAGCCATTGAAACTTTCTTCTATGTTTTCTGAAAGAACTAGTGGGACTAAGGAGAATGTGAATCATGTAGTATACCAATTTCACTGTAATAAAGATGGCTGTAATGCCTCTTACATCGGGTATATTACTAATTCTCTCAAACTTCACATCTCACAACATAGATACAGGACTAGTAAGATCTTTGAACACTTGAAAAACGATCACGAAACCCCCAAACCCAATCTCGACATTTCTAATTTTGACATACTACACCGAGCAGGAAATTTTTTTGAATTGAGGCTGGCTGAGTCGCTCTTAATAAAAAAGCACAAGCCAATTATCAACATCAAGTACAATGAAATGGAAAATTTTTTGAACATTTTTTAGGTTTGGCTAGATAGAATCTCTCTATTGATATAATTATTACTTAAGGATTTTAGATTTAACGTTAGTTATAAAATTTTAATTTGTTACTTCACATTTATATTTTTATATTTAAATAACATTAATTTTGTTTCATCATTTGTTAAATTAGTCTAGAACTCGTCTCTGATGATGCCTGAAGTAGCCAGGCGAAATATTAGATTAAAAGTTCAGAAAGCAGTTGTTCTATTCTATTCTAGAATAGTCCTTAAAAAAATCAATCATGAAGCGGTTGATACCTTTAGGAAATTGGAAAAGGCTTGCAAATCTCACATTAAATTAGAAGCTGATGTAAAATTTCTAAAATATTAATAATAAAAATAATAATAACAAAACACGCCGCTAAGTTCCGCCTAAACGCGAGCGTTCAGGCTTGCCTATTGATCGCGGGCTTCGCCCGCACATCATCAACACTAAAATATTCCATTTAACTCGACAATCGAAAAGTTATCTAAATTGCTTCAACAAAAAGCCACGTTTAAAAAAGTATCTCAAATCTAATATTTCTAAAGAAATTAAATAAATTAATTTAATTAAGCTTGCCTGAAAAGCGAGCTACGCTCGCATGGGCGCTTTTGCTCACTTCGCTCGCTGCGCTCGCTGTACATATGTGCACAAATTTTATTGATACCCTGATTACTAAATCATGCAAAATAAAATAAAATATAATTTATTTATTGATCTTATTTTTCTTATTATGTATTCATAAATCAATAATTTATAAATATTTACATATTCATATTATTATATTATATATGTATATATATATATATATATATATTATTATAGTTATTATATATATATATTATAATTATTAAATTATTAAATAAAATTATTTGAATTACTTTTATTATTATTATTATTATTATATTATTATTATTATTATATATATATATTATTATTATTATTATTATTATTATTATTATTATACATTATTATTATTATTATATATATATATATATTATTATTATATATTATATATATATATATTATTATTATTATATTATATTTATATATATATTATTATTATTATTAATATGTTAATACTATTATATATATATATATATATATATATATATATTGATCAGGCACTTAATTTAACCGCATTACTCTATTTCATCCGTTCTCTATCCACTCACCAATTTCAGCTTTCTACGTTCATTTCCAAAGTTTTTGGCCTCAGCACCTCTCTAAAAGGGAGCCATATATATATATATATATATATATATATATATATATATATATATATATATATATATATATATATATATATATAAGAAGTATATATATATATATATATATATATATATATATAAAACGCATAGATTGATATTTATTATATATATTTTTTTTTCTATATCTATATATATATATATATATATATATATATATATATATATATATATATATATATATATATTTGAATATAATAAGATGATAATAAAATAAAATAAAGATAATAATAAAATTAAAAATAAAGAAATAAAATAAAATAAAATAAAATAAAATAATAAAATAAAATGTTTGCGATCTTTGCTATGTAATAACTTACTCGCATGCAGCATGAGTAAATAAATTAAACTAAAATAATAAAATAAAGGTGCGCGAACGTTGACGCGTGTAAAAACTTACTCGCGCGCAGCGCGAGTAAGTTGTTACACTGCAACGCTTGTGCAAGTTTGAAATGTTTGTATAATAATAATAATATAATAAAATAATAAATTAAAATCTACGTGAGCGTTGCCGTGTAACAACTTACTCGCGCACATTTGAAATTTTATAATAATAATAACAACAATGATATAATAATAAAATCTTAAATTTTATTATAAATTGTTAATTTTTTGTGAAGCTCAAAATTAATTATTGTAATATCTTTTTTTATATAAAAAGTGAAATGAAAAGAGAACGTTTAATAATAATAATAATAATAATAATAATAATAATAATAATAATAATAATAATAATATCATAATAATAATAATAATAATAATAATAATAATAATAATAATAATAATAATAATAATAAAATAATAATAATAATAATAATAATAATAATAATAATAATAATAATAATAATAATAATAATGTTAATAATAATAATAATAATAATAATAATAATAATAATAATAATAATAATAATAATAATAATAATAATAATAATAATAATAATAATAATAATAATAATAATAATAAAAGTAATAATAATAATAATAATAATAATAATAATAATGCATAACAAATTTCAACTTTTTGTCTATTGAATTGAATTCGACACGTGATTATAAGTAATTTGGGTGCGCTGAACACGAATCTCCACTTAGTTTTTCTCTATCAGGTCCCAGATTTGCACAATAGACGTTGCCCCTTTTCCGTATTCGTAGGAAGATTTCACTCAATTTGCTATACATGTGTTTTTTTGTAGCCACATATTATAATTATTCAAGGCGATTTTTATCTACATATATGCATATATTGGCATAGTATTAGCCTTTTTTGTATGTTTGATTATGTACAACCAACTAATAGTTTTTTTTTATCATTTTAACTCATTTAAAGTTATATACCTCTGAAAGCTAATTTTCATTTATATTTTTGCAGATTTTCTGAGATAAATTTTTAAATAAGTATTTAATATACCTTTAAATATGGCCGAGCAATCACGCTATATGCCATCAACTAGTAGAAAATTTAATTGCAAAAATAACCCCGATTCCTTTTGTTACATTTGTGGAAATTTGTGCACTTCCACATCAAGAATTTCAGCTTTCTACGTTCATTTACAAAATTTTTGGCCTCAGCACCCTCTAAAGGAGCCATATATATAAATATATATATATATATATATATATATATATATATATATATATATATATATATATATATATATATATATATATATATATATATATATATATATATATATATATATATATATATATATATATATATATAATTAAATTATAATAAAATAAAAAAAAATAATAATAAAAATAAAATTAAGATAAAATAAAATAAAATAAAATAATAAAATAAAATGCACGCGAGTGTTGCCGTGTAACAACTTACTCGCGCGTTGTTACACGGCAACGCTCGCGCACGTTTGAAATGTTTTTATTATAATAATAATATAATAATAATAATATAAAAAAATTAAAATCTGCGCGAGCGTTGCCGTGCGCGAGTAAGTTGTTACACGGCAACGCTCGCGCACATTTGAAATTTTATAATAATAATAATAATAATAATAATAATAATAATAATAATAATAATAATAATAATAATAATAATAATAATAATAATAATAATAATAATAATAATAATATAAAATCTTAAATTTTATTATAAATTATTAATTTTTTTTTTTTATATAAAAAGTGAAACCAAATGTCGAAAACTAAGGGGACAAAAATGGCATGTTTAAAATTAATAGTATATAGATAATAATAATTAATAATAATAATAATAATAATAATAATAATAATAATAATAATAATAATAATAATAATAATAATAATAATAATAATAATAATAATAATAATAATAATAATAATAATAATAATAATAATAATAATAATAATAATAAAGATCACAAATTTATCGTAAAGTGCAAGGCCTTCATTTTATTTTTACCTTTGTTGTTTAAACAGATGTAGAAGCTCACGAACGTTTGTTTATGGAAAGATCAGAAGCAGTTATATAAATAACAGAATTACTAATAATATCTGGCATATATTTCAAAGTTGAACATGATTATAAGAAATACCGTATATTTGAACCGATGTCTTTGTATAGATTTGGTTACTCATAGTATATATATATATATATATATATATATATATATATATATATACTATATATATATATATATATATATATATATATATATATATATATATATATATATATATATATATATATATATATATATAAATACTACAAATATATATATGTATTTACATTTTATGAATATATGTTATTATTATTATAGATATTACATTACATCCATTATATATATTGGTTGGTTGGTTATTGGTTCTTGTATATTATAGTTTAAGAAGATAGAGTTCATTATTACATATTTTTTGTTTTAGATTTTATTATACATGCTGGTTATTATTATTATTATTATTATATATTATTACATATATTATACATTATTATTCATATTATTCATATTATTATTATTATAAATTATTATTATTATTATTGTTACATATTATACATGGTATTACAGCATATACATATACAATTACATATACATATACATATATTAATATTACTACTATCACTGGCTGGTTGGCTGATATATATATACAGCTGGAAACAGGCTGGCATGGCTACATATGCTGGCTGGCTGATACATGGTGGCTACATGGCTACACAACATATATTATTGTTGATGTTGAAGATATATATAGTTACGATATATAGTTATTATGTTGGTTATTGGTTATTATTATATATATAGTTATATATATATTATATTATTATATATTATATATTATAAATATATATTATATATATATACATATTATTATTATTATTATGCTATTATTACATATATATATGATATATATATATATATATATATATATATATATATTATATACATATATTATTACATATATTATTATTGCTATTATATTATTGGCTATTGGTGCTGAGCTATTATTATTATTACACATATATAATATTATTATTATATATATACATATAACAGTTTGATCGGTGGTCTTTTCTCAGCATAAGATATTTGCAAACTTGAATGCTGGCCCATATGAGATAAGGACGAATCCGTACTGGGTTCGTAGGATGGCAGAGGACTGAGGCGGGATCACGATACTGGTGCTACGCTTCGGCCAGGCACAGCGGCTGAGTTTAGCCTGGGCCCAGCCTGCGACGACCACCTGGAGGGCAAATCAGGTGACCGAAGGTCTGTTTGACCGACAGAGACACAGACCGAGAGCGCGTGCGCATGTTGGCAGCCCATTATTGCCATTATTATGCTATTACTGAAGAAGGATCACGAAGTGATCACACTCGAACCGACTTCCTGGTTTCGACCTGACGCTAGTTTGGTTTCCGACTCTGACGCTCTGTTTCGGTTTGATTAGATTATCTGGCTGCGATCCTCGAAGGGGGATCATTTTCGAGTTGTTTTTTAAACTTTTTCCGCGTGTCCTCTCACCACGCACCGCGTCGGGTACGCTCTCGGCACGCCGTACGTTCTCGTGCCATAGCGTCGTTGACCATCCTTTCCGTTTTTTATTGCCATATTACAGTTATTATTACGTTATTATTATTAAGATTATTATTATTATTATTATTGTTGCTGTTGTTATTATTATTATTATTATTATTATTATTATTATTATTATTATTTATTATTAATATTTTGCCATTATTGCCGAGGTGCCTGGCATTGGTCCAGAGTTCGATATATTGCCCACATAGTGGTCAGGTTGAAAATTCTGGAGGGGTGTTAGATGGGAATTACAGTTGTATATAGTTGCCACTTTTCTGTCCCTTTCGAGTGCATTCACTCATAAATGAAGTGTTGCACTGGTTACCAGAGATAGAAGCTGAATTTGAAATGATAGAACTGTGAGGTTCTAACGGTGTTGAGCCACTGCGGTCGAGCACAAACACATCGTTGGTGTCTCTTGCATAGCAGCCGCCAGCAAATGGGCTGACATGATTAGGCAGGTCGTAGAGGTCTAGGGACCCAGTCTCGACCGAAATAGAAAGTGGGGCGAGGAAAGAGCGCGATGAAGATGAATAGCGAGGGAAAGAATGAAGAAAGGAAACGCGAGCGAGCTGGTGCGGTGCCGCCAGCCAAATATTTGTGTAATGATAATGTGCCAGGCGAGCAGGCGCTGCTGACCAGATTTTCGAAAATAATGGTTTCAGAACCAACAAATAAAAGATAAATAAATAAATAATAAAATTTCTTAGCCTTTTATGTTTATAACTTTGCAAATTTACGTTTACATTTACTTCTGCAGTAATCACCAAACAAATCAATATTCAGCCAGCATCCAGCCGGTCTGATCTATTGATTGGCGCCAGCGATTTGAGCAATATTTTTGAGCCAAACATAACATAAGCCTTCTTTTTATACAATATCAACCGAGGTAACAAAAGTTTTTTCAGCTCCGCCAGTTAGGTTGTGTCATTGTTAGCAGGGGGTCCGCTCATCTTTCTTCGTTATTGAGATAGCAGCGATAAATGAAATTTTTCACCAAGTTGCTTGTCTGACTTTTAAAACTGCGTGTCGGCTTTCTCGTAATGTACGTCGTAACGATATTGAGCATATCACCAAGTTCACTCCGTCGGGAAATGGAGAACAACATTTGCTTGCCCCGACGACACTCATAACAAACATTGTCTTAGTCTCGTGAAGCTAGCTATCGGGTGTTCGATGAAGCAATACTGACAATGAAAGTTACTCATCAGTGCTTCGTGGAGTTAACACGGCGCAGCGAAGAAGGCATCGTGTGACACCTCAGCCAGTACATCGGGCTGAATCCCGCCGAGCGCTTGGTGGCGATCGCATCACCATCGTTGGCGTTTGCGTGGTGTGATTACGCTGCTTGTCAAGAGCGCACGAAATATTCGTGCGCTGACCGGTGTTGATTACTGGGACTATTAATCTCCGGCAGGTTTATACGATGTGATTTAGCATGGCGATAGCTGAATCAGGAAACACCAGTTATGCCGAGGCAGCAACCATGTACCACCTCCTGCATTTAGTCACCGTATAAAGAATTGAAAATATCAGCAAGAGATATTTATACTCATATCACACCTCGAGAAATCTTGCCATCAATACGAATGTCATTGTGTTAATGTTAAACCTTTCTTAACGAACTCATTTGCCAAATACTATAGACATGATATTGTAATTTTGCACTGTTTTAAACATATCATGTAAAAGACGTAAGGTTAACACTGTCTTCATGATTGTTCATTAGTTGTGTTATTTATATATATTGTTACATATATATATATATATATATATAAGTTATTATATATATATATTATTAAGTTTTTTATTAGAGTTATATATATATATATATATATATATATATATATATATATATATATGTTATATTAAGAAAGAGCAGTTATACTTACCAGTAGTTGGTCAGATGGGCTGGCCTCGAGTAAATTTCACTTCTCCTCTTTCGAAATATGCCGGCGTACGGCTCTGCGATTTTCGCCAGTCGCTGAAACACAGAGCGTGTCGGAACATTGGATGCCTCTGCAGCTATCAACGCTCTCCAAAGCAATAAAGCAACATTAGCAACACAGCCAAAATCGTAATTCCATTATACCAATGGCATACACCGCCAATTTTGCATTCAACACGGTACATGTTTAACAAAAAGCCGATCACATAGAATACACCATGCGCTATAGTATTGTCTTCGCGCATCAACACGTTAAGATGCGACGCTAATCTGCTCTTTACTTTAAGTACGTCGGGTTATTGCAGAACTGTGAGCCTATATCGTAGCAATCTGACAATGTTGGGTTTCCAGTAGCTGCGTACAGCGTTTTACACGTCAATATCAAGAGAACGCCAACGTCTGGCGACCTTCATCACCTTCGATATATTACTGTCGACCATCGTAATCGTCACTTCAACCTTTCTTAGCCGCGCATCAGGTCGATACCTGATGAACTACTGCGTCAAACAATAAAGGTTCATTATTTCGATCCTTTTGGTAGGGAATACAGTTACTGTGGCGGTCCATCTGGCCGTCATGGAACGATCGCCACGCCGGCCGGATCCATCAAGAGGAGATAGTACAGCTTAAAAATGTCCTACTGAAGGAACATGCCTAAACACTTTTTGCAGTGGGCTGAGACTTTTTCGGGTCCACAAGAAGAAAACAAGCCAATGCACATTATTTGCAGAGCATTTCGTTAGACAACAACAACGGTCGTCAACGATATGTTCGATAACACAACATAGCGAAGATAGTTCTTTGCATATAACCGCGAATATATGCTGATCGTAATAGGCCAAGCCACAAAGCAATAAGACAGAATCCAAGAAATTACGTACAACGACAGCATCATTGTCTTAAATATTTGTACTGTTATAACATATGAGATTTAATTGTAAAGTGATGGGTCATGTCTCCCGGCGGGAAATCTTCCTCGCAGCTGCAGTCTCACTTCCAAATGTCAACACAGCAGCCATCGACACACGTGGTCTCACGACATCACAAATGTACCACCCTAGCCTGTTGTTCCTGGGCCATCCTAACCATCACTTACCGAGGCCTGACGCTGCGAACACAGATGGCCTCAGCCAGCTATGACAGACCCAACACGGTGTTACTATGCTTATACAAATGAGCTCGACCCATCAGCGCCAGCCAATCTTTGCCATAAATATTTAAGAAGAGATTTGTGCTCGACAAGATCATCAGAAACATCTTCGGGTACCAGCAAGTATGTAATTTGAACACCACTCGGGCACCCCGTGAGGGTGAGCACGTTTATGAAAATAACCGTGATATCATAACAGCAACTGGCTATCGCAATAACCTAACGATACCTTTCGCGGTGAGATCGCTAAATCTCCCTGGCTTTCGCAGGTGCTATATCCATATCGGTCTCTCACTCTCTCGCTCATAGGGTCAACAATAGCCTGGATCAAAATTTCCTGAACAAATGCTTCGGTTACCAGACACATCTGGAATTATGACCCGCCTTCATCAGTAACACTGCCCCGCAGCGGTTTGACCTATGAAACGGCAAATTTAGAACAAATCCCAACATAGCCAACAAATCTTGACCCCAGTCGTTCCACATCATCGTGCCGTTAACAAGAATATTGGTCTACGTCCTTCATTTTCTAATAGCTATTTCAATAGCAAACATAGTAATATTTAACATGGGACGTACGCTAATCTTTACGAATGTAGCCATCAACCAAAGCAGTACGGCAACACATGCAACCAGTGGATGAACATTCGCTATGTAGGGATCATCCGTAGGTGTAAGCGGGCTTTACCCCTCCGAAGGAGGGGTAAGGCCTCAGCCCTTCGGGCTGAGGCCCAAAGCCTCCGCTATACCCCTTCGGGAGATCCCCCTCGCAAGATTCACGCCCTTTCATGGGGTGCATCCACCTGAGTTTTCTCTCGAAAGGTAATGTGTTGCTTTAGATACTCTTGGTTGATGAAAACTGTTTATTCGTAAGTTAGGTACGTTATGTTAAATATTACTATGACAATGTGGAAATAACACTGATTTGTTAGAGAAATGAAGAGTTTTTGTAAGATATTATTGTGTTAACTGACGATGATGTGTTAGAAACGTGAGCTTAGGTTAAGTTTTTGTTGAGTAATGTTAGGTTTGCCCTAGAATTTTGCTAATGTCTACGTTTATTCATAGGTCAAATGATGTTATACTCGAAACGAGTGACACTTTGATGAAAGTAGTGTCAATTCATAGTTCAAGATGGTGGTATCTTTGATAGCTTAGGCATTTTGTTAAGGGATTTTGTTAGATAATATGGCTTTTACCTGTTGTTGATATGAGCGAAAAGTGGGAACATACCGAGTATTGTATGATCTGTTAGCCACTTTACCTCTGAAAAGTAGGGAATTTTCAGGATCTTAGCTGATTATTCATACGCAAGGTATGTTAGGTTTGCTTTTGTACATTATATTCTTAGTTGCTGTTATGATATCACGAGTTATTTTCATAAACAGTCTTACTGCTCACACCCCTCCCTTTGGGGTACCCGAAATGGGTCTTCGGGCTGTGCCCTTACCGCTTACACCCACCCCTTTGGGGTACCCGAGATGGGTCTTCATGCATCTCTCTGGAGTGATCTCCATGTAGTGGGCCTCGTCGCTGTAAATTGAATGGCTATGTATAGCAAAGATTGAGCTTATGTTAACGATGGGCTCATTCGTGAAAGCATTTGTATAAACATGAAAGTAACCCAAATGTTAAGTCTGTCATATAAGCCTAACTGAACATCTGTGTTTCATATAGCGTCAAACCTCGGTAAGTATGATAGTTAGGTTCTTTGTAGGGTGTAGACAAGTTGGTTACGTTTTGTGATGTCGTGGTAGTTACTTACTGATATTAATCGATGTACTTTGATAATGTTGACTGTTTATTCATACGTAAGGTAAGTTTTGTAAAATATGAGAAGATGGTTTCGATCTACCAGTCGCCCCAACCAGAGACCGTAATCTTATCACTTACGCCATCATCTCATATGTTATATAACAGTACAAATATTTAAGACAATGATTACTTTATTCGTTGTACATTAATTTCTTAGTTCTGGTAATGCTATGTTAGCTTTATTAATGTGAAAACAATGTTACGTTAGCATATATTCCTTGGTTAGTATCTAAAGAACTTATCTTTGTACTATGTTATTGTTGCTGTCGTTGTTGTTGCTGCTGTTGTCGTTGTTGTTGTTGTTGTTGTCTAACGAGAATATATACCCTTTTGAACTGATATGGTTCGTTCGTTGTATTCTTGTTTACTTTCTTCTGATTGGTTGAAAGAAAGAATCTCATTACCTATAAGGGTTGTTTACGCATACGATTTCCTTCAGTAGGACATTTTTTCGCTGTACTGGTACGATGTCCTCTCCCCCCCATCTCTACACCTGTTGTTGATATCTTCACAAGGAGCTTCGTTATTCCCAGCAATGTGTCATTTATATTTAATCGTCAACCGGATGGATGCCGATACAATGCTTGTATTCCTACCAAAGGATCAAATAATAGACCTTTATTCGTTTGTGCGAATGGATTCATCAAGATTATCGACATCGCTGATGCATAGCTAGAGGATAAGTGTGTGTTATCTGATGGATCGACGAGTAGTGAAATATCTATCAGAGGTGACAGTGTGAGAGGTCATAATAGAATAGACGTTGTGTTCTCATTGTGTGACGGTATTAAAACCCTTGATGTTCGCAACTATTGGAAACCCATCGATTGTGTGACCTTCATGCGTACGTGTATAGGTTTCACAGTTCGAACATCTGAAAATATTACAACATTGCTTAAAATAAAAAACGAATTAACGTCGCATCTTAACGATGTTGACATACTTGAAGACTTAATACTTATAGCACATGGTGTAATCTATGTGATAACTTTTTTGTTAAATATTACCATGTTAATGTAAAATTAACATTGTTATGTTAGTGGCCTGCTTGAGAAAGTATGAATAGGTTACGATTTTGTATGTTATGTTAGTTACTTTATTGCTGTTAAGTGTGAAACGTTGTTAACAAAACAAGAATCAATGGTATTACGTAATGTTTCGAAAATGAACCAAACAGGAATCATAGGTATTGCATAATGTTTCGAAAAGAGGGAGGAGTTTGAGCAAATTCTCGAATTGTATCTGATAGCTCTAGTGATACAGGAAATACAGATACATATATATATATATATATATATATATATATATATATATATATATATATATAAATATAGAGAATACATATATATATATATATATATATATATATATATATATATATATATATATATATATATATATATATATAAAAATAAAAAAATATATATATATATATATATATATATATATATATATATATATATATATATATATATATATATATATATATATATATATATATATATATATATATATATATATATATATATATATATATATATATATATATATATATATATATATATATATATATATATAAAATAAAAAAAAAAAAAAAATCATAAAAAAAAAAAATTTTAATATACATCTTACATGATATGTTTTAAAACAGATACATATAATAAAAAATTACAATCGTATAATTATATAAAAATATTTAATAAGATTGAGTTCGTTTAAGAAGGTTTAACATTTAACATACAATGTGAGCATTCGATGTATTGTTCTAAACTTCCAAGACCTTCAGTTGTGATATAGGTATAAATATCTCTTGCTGATATTTTCAAAGATTGTTCTTTGTACCCTGGGGATTTCATCTCTTTTTCATAAAGGAGGGTGAATTTTTCAAGGTTGAGCGCCTCGATAACTGGTGTTTCCTGTGATTCGAATATATTGTGCTCATCGTACATCGTATAGAGTATACCATGCGAGAGGTTAATAAGTTCGTCCAGTAAATCAACTTCAATCAACCTTTTAGATATTTCTTCGTGCATCTTGATAAACGCTGTAATATTTTCTTTACCACTTACACAAACACCAAAGGCAGTGGGGCGGAATATCCCCGTTGAATTAGGTCTCCAATATCTTACAAAAACTCATCAATGTTATGTACTGAAAAAACAAGAGTTAATCTTTTTGAGTCACCTTCTTCGCCGCCATTGATCGCAACTCCCCACGAATTTGTCACTGATGAAGAAATGTACTTTTCATTTATCCAAGTATTAACTTCATCGAACACCCGACTTAATTCTTCACAGGATAGGAATAATGGTCTGTTATGGGTGTAAGATGAATCGGAACAGGCAAAGTAACGTTCTCCATTTGTCTTACGACGGAAAGTTAAGTTAAGAAAAACTTTTGGGTGCGATATCTTCCATGTTACAATATCGTTTACAAATTTATTATTCACGAGAGAAACCATTTTTATAGTTTTAAAGTCAGACAAGCAACTGATGAAGAGCTTCATTTGTCGCTCTTTTAAGAAGAATGTAACCCTCTCTCTCTCACAATAACGAAGGATGATGTAACAAACCAGTTTATACAATGCTAACCCTAAACGACAACCCTAACAAGAAGGATGGGCCTGACTTATAACGCGAAAACTTTGTTACGTCAACATATATTGGTTGATGTTTGTATAAAGAACTTGATTTTATGTTATGTTTATCCAAAATGATACTCAAAATGTGACTTGAATCAATAGATCAATAGATCAATTGGTCAGGAGTGGTGGGATGCTGGCTGGATGGTGGTTTGATTTAGTGATTTACTGCTTTAGGGTATGTAAAAACGTAAATTTGTATGTTATAAACATAAAAAGAATAAGAAATTTTATTTATTTATTTATTTATTTATTTATTTTTTATTTCTTGATGGTTCTGAAACCATTATTTTCGAAATCTACAGACCCAATAACATATATAAGGCCACCAACATTGTATCATTACACAAATATTTAATAACTCGGCACCGCACCGGAGCCAGCACCGGTGCAGCTGTCAACTCCTACTCCTCTGAGTCAGACTCCTTCTTCATTCTTTCCCTCCTTATTCATCTTTCATCCTTCTTTCTTCCTCCTCCTTTGTTTTTTGCACTCTGTGCTCTTTTTTTT
>JABUQX010068718.1:0-25000 GCA_015478945.1 Trachelipus rathkii | reverse complement strand
CAAGTCTAAAGATAAAGTTGCTCAGCTCAATTGATTAGGTAAGTAATTCTGAGTTGAAGTTGACAACGTAAAACATTCATCACAGCTGATAATTAGTTAAAGCAAGTCCAGCTCCCAGCAATTATTCTTTTATTCGGATTCTAGTCAGGTGCACTTTTTCTAGTGTCTTGATTTGGTATTGAATCATGACGAAAAGGCGTCACATCGGAAGGCATATTTTTGTGCTTATATTTCGTGCAATAAAACCTGTAATTAAAGTGACTTAAAATAACCATTTATGTTACGAGGTTCCCCCGCTTCATCATTAAACTCCACTTGGCATCGTTGTGCATGTATGTATTGACCATTCTGCCAAAAGTTTAATAACAATAGCAACATAAAATCTTTTTGAGTCATTAATATTAGACTTGGTCACCAACACTGCAGTCAAGGTGATGAAAATGACTTTCTTTAATCTACAGTAATACTCTTTTACAACAAATACTAAAAATAAAAATACTTTGTATCGTAGTTCTCCAAATGTACTCCTTTAACCCGAGCACCTCCTACGCGCCAAAAAAAAACCAAAATAACTTTTAAAATTTAAACAAGTTGTTTGTAGTACAAAATTTAGGATAAATCTGCACCACAAAACCGTCAGTACTCAGAATGCAATGATAAAAACCATCAACCTAATAATTCAAAAGAAACTGACACTGCAGTACATTTATATTTTCCCTGGGAATCGGCGTGTTGATAGGATGCGTGAACTAGTTAAAGACCTCTTGTAGAGATCCGTTTGAAAACCGCGCGTTGAGCAGCCTGGACAAAGAGACAGGGATGTAGAAGTATATTGCTCGCACTTTTCATGCTGAGCGATATATGAAAACGAGTTCGTAGCAACAGACCGTTAGGGAGCGCTAAATGCCCTACAACAAATGTGTGGGAAAGCTCTACATACATTTGATCCTTTTATCCCTCATTCTATCTAATAAAGCATTGCTATCTGCTTGTTCAATCCTTTTGCAGTAATCAAAGACAAAACCTCCTACTCCAGTTAAAATATTTGGCTTTACGCTGGCAAACATCTCCTTCCACTTGCAATATAATATAGGAATCAATGCTGATAGTGCGGTGCCCTTCACATATCAAGGCGTGCAGAGTGAAGCTCTTCTTCCGTACTTTTTGATTGGCCAAACTTGGAACATCTGAAACCCGTACGACAGTGGAATTTAATTAATGACAGAGTACATATAATACTCACCTTGACATCCTTGGTTGGAAATGGAATGTTAAAGGTAATTAACAGGTAAGAATTATAAATACTAGTTTGTCTTCGTAGTGTCTACTACAAATATCTCTAACTGAATGTATTTCAGTGTCCGGTGTGTCTATTACAGATAATTGAAGAGTGAAACCACGACGGACAAAACTTTTTTGCAATGAATCAAGTCTAGTGCTATGTTTTTTGTTCTTCATTCCACGAAAAGATAAAGTAGTGCATAGGTAACAAATTCCTTTAAATTTATTTTGAACGTCAACAGCAGTCGAAATAACATTCAGGCCACCCAAAAATGTCCAAATAATATATTTTACCAAGACTACTTTATATACCCCAAACGGTAGCTCAACGCTGCTAACTGCTAACTGTCCCATATTTTTTAACGAAAACCTAGACTTGCTCAATAGGGTACTTCTTCGGTCTGTTCTATGTGAAATAATTTGCCATCATCTATTTTTCCATCTGTATTAATAATCCCTCGCTTCAAAGCTAAGCTGCACTCAAAGATGTTTGCATTAGGTTGAAGGGTATATACACCCTTTTTAATGCCAATTCCTTGAATGGATTTTTGCCCTGTGAGTTGTGGCAAAAGCGTAAAAGAAATTTCAATATTCATTAAAGATACCTCATACTTACCGCTCACTAGACTAAAGTCTGGCTTTTAACCATTTTTTAGTCATTTACGCCAGACCTAATCAGAGCATGGAAATACATAGGAAAAGTAAATTACCAAGCTAAATCCTTTCAAGATGATGACAAGCATGATGATTATAACAGGCTGGTGTTGAGCAAACATTATATAAATGTTCGAATGTGTTAGTCTGTGGAAAGTTATCCGGAAGTATTTTGAGGCGTCTGAAATGGGGTAGTTTGGTAGACAATTACCAAAAACATAGACCTCCAGGTGTTAAAAGGGAAGAAATAATTCATCATGCCTCAAGTCCATTACCTGCATCAAGGTCGGTATTGGCAATGTCGTAAGAAATTTAATGATTAAGAATAAGGTAACTTAGGGATTTACTATGATGTATACTTGGGGTGGTTTGTTATTGATGTTGAAGAGGACTACGACGGAAAAACGCTTCAAAGGATCAAACCTGTAGCGGTAGGTCGTGTTCTTCTATGCCATATTCTATGCTAACAGACGACATTATATTTAACCCTCTCCTAATAACACTAAAGGTTTTGCAGCTCATCTATCCCAGACAGATAATAACCTACATAACATACATATATGTAGGTAAAAATAAGAAAAAGTAAACAATACTCTATGTAATGGTAATATTAAATTGCTTGTTAATAATAATAATACACACACACAATAATAATAATAATAATAATCATTCTAGTCACAATAATAATAATAATAATACATATTAATAATAATAATAATAATACAATAATAATACACACAATAATAATAATAATATTAATAATAATAATAAACAGCAGTTAAAATAATAAATATAACAGACTCTAAATAAAAAAAAAGGAAAGAAAAACAAAAACGGTAAAACACGCAAATATTGAATTTAAGTTTCTCTAGATGTCAAAAATAGATGGCAGGATTTTATTTTTCCGGTGCTAGGTAAAAAAACGATATAAGCGCCTTTATCACAGCTTAGCTATTATGGCTCAAACAGTTGAACGATCGGCCAGTGTGATTCAATTCCTAAGGCTTAGGAAAGCTCTAGGAGAATCTCCTAGAGAGCTCCCTTCTCGAATATGGAGTTGCCCGTGGGACAAGCTATATTAAAAAAGACGCTCAACGGAGGAGGCATCTGCATAGGTACCGGAATAATGGGAGATGAAGCTGATGTTAGCTAAAGGAAGAATCATACGTAGAATCAATCATAAAGTAACTTATGAGAGAGTATGCCTGAAAAACGGAAATATAATGGAAATAAATTAAGATCTGTATATGTAAATGTTTTGGGAGTGAAACGTGTCGAACTGTAGAGGAAGAAGATGATAAATGGGAAAATAAAGTGATTTTAGCACTTTCAAAATGAAAAGGATGGTAAAGACAAATTTTCACAGAATAATGGAAGAATGGAAGAAATAAATATGTATATTAATGAAGATAGATAAATAGTAAAAGTAAAAAGAACATCAGAAAATCTGAATTTGAATAGGGTTTAAATTTCTGTTATTATTATTTTGTTTTATCTTTTATTAAGAGATTGTACAATTTGACTATTCTAAATGGGCTTCTAATGACATACCAGCGAAATGAATATTGAGACCGATTTCTTCTTTCAAATATATCTGAGTTTTCTCGAGAGTTAAAGAGGCTTAGAGGCGGGCCATTATTAAAGAAGATAACCGAAAATATGGCAGCAAATCACGATGAAGACAATGAAAAAGATGTATGTGTATTCAGGCCATGATTGCTTCCGCCCTCCTTAATACAATGGGCGTTTACAACTTACCTCAACCGTAATGATAGAAATCCTAATTGTGATTGAAGACCTTCTTTGTAAAATAGTTTTGAGTTTAGCTTTCATTTTATAGATTATTTTATTCCTTTTTTCTTTTTTCTCTTTCAAATACATTCATATTCTCAAGAGTTAAAGATAAGAACATTAAATTAAATAGGCCTAAGTTACTAAGTTTGATTATAAAAATGGAATGATTTTTTTTTACCCTAAGTAAATGAATTCTTGATGATTATTGATATGAAACATAAAGAGATGTAAGTTCATTCCCGCAATATAGATCACCATATTGTGGTAGAGTGCAACGCTATCTTTAAACTAAATAATAAAATTGATTATATTTCTAACAGTAAAATGAATTTTCAGATTTACTATCACAAATGACACTAGCTTCAGCATCCTCCACACATCCGCGCTAATCTTCATACCAGGCCAGCTCACTTGAAAATGTCCTTTACAGAGATTGAGAGACTTCTACTAAAAGATGTTATACCAGATGACTCTGGGAGAGAAATGCCATGAGATAGACCCCTCTTGAAAAATGATAATGTCTGTATTGCATATATATATATACAGAATATATATATATGGTATATATATATATATATATATATATATAAGTATATATATATATATATATATATATATATATATATATATATATTTGGATAAAAACACACACACAAAAATATATATAGCAGTATTATTATTATTATTATATATACATATATATTATATATTATTACATATTATTATTAATGTACGTAAAGTATTATACAATAGTATATATACACATGTTTACATTATTGTACTTCGAATATTTTATAAGTTATTATATTAT
The DNA here is from genome assembly GCA_015478945.1 of Trachelipus rathkii. Classification (NCBI taxonomy): domain Eukaryota; kingdom Metazoa; phylum Arthropoda; class Malacostraca; order Isopoda; family Trachelipodidae; genus Trachelipus; species Trachelipus rathkii. Next base: position 20,460 of record JABUQX010068718.1, on the reverse strand, counting down.
ATTATTATTATTATTATTATTATTATTATTATTACATATTATATATTATATATACATATTTATATATTTATATACAGCATATATTATTATTAGTTATATATATATATATATATATATACATATATATTATTATATTATATATTATATATATATATATATATTTAATAGTATATATATATATATATATATTATTATTATATATATATATATATATATTATTAGTTACTATATATATTATAGTATGTATATATATATATATATATATATATATATATATATATATATATATATATATACTATATATATATATATATATATATATATTAAGTGATTGTTATATATTATTATTATATTATTATTATTATATATGTTATTATATATACATATATATTATATATAAACGTATATATATATATATTATTATTATATTATATATATATATATATATATATATATATATATATATATATATATATATATATATATATATATATATATATATATATATATATATATATATATATATACATAATGGTTAAACATCCGTCCTCTTAGAAGCAATACATATACGATGGTGGTAGTTCGTTATTTCCTTTATATAAATTTATAAATGTAAATTGTACTTGAATAAATTGATTTAGATCAGGAACTTAAATGTAAGTTTTCTATTAAAAAGAAAATATTAACATACGTACTTATATATTATAAAGATTTGGTTTTAAACTAATTGTATATTAAAGGTACTCAAAAAAATATTTTAAAGCTAATATAAATGTATTTGAAGTTAATATTCAAAATATATTTAAAATTTAAACATATATTGCATAAGTTTATTAACCATAAATATATTTAAAATTATATATATATTATATTTAAATTTAAATATTCATTTATCCGTGTGTGGCGATCTCTACAGATTGGCTCCTAAAGGTATATATATATATATATATATATTAAAGGAGCAGAATATTTTATTTTATATATATGTATATATGTATATATATATATCTATATATATATATATATATATATATATATATATAGCATATATATATATGCACAACCATGTCACTGAGAATTACATTGTTATGCATCGCACACTCAGAAGGACTCCCTTCAGCTAAAAGTACTATTAAAAGGTAGATTAACGGGCACATCTGTAAACTGACTCAGTTAAAATGAACAGAAATTTCAGAAAGTTTCTGTTGTTGAAGGCTGAAAGGTTCAGAAAAACTTGGAAGAGATAGATCAGGTTACAGAAAACAGGAAAGCAATAGGGGGACCGAGATGTATAAAGATTTTAAGAGTATAAATAGAACTGAAATTAAGAAAATGTTTAATATGTTGATTACCCTAGGTCCTAGACATCAGAGATGTGTAGGGTAGGAACTGAAAATCAAATGATCAAAATTTTTGTAGAGTAGAGAATGATGGCGAATTCAACAGCTGTGTTGATAACTAAAGCAAACCGATGATGAACATTGAAATTACGTAGAGGCTGCTTAAACGGTTGTAGTGGATAAAAGAATGTTTTAATCTAAGCTTTGATTGCCTAAGAACTTTGTATAGTCAGTAGAGCTATGAGAGATAAATAAACAAAACAAATCAATTTAGCTGTAGGTGAAAAAATCGAGCACTAAAAATTTGAAATAGAAGAAGAGGCGGCGTGACATTTCTGCACATAATCGTAACATCCACCGCATAACAACACATTCATTTTAAATTTTACAAGTTTGAGCAGAAACTGAAACGTGATTTCCGCATAAATTATCACTAATATGGGTATATATTGAAAACTTTGATCATCCCTTCAGTCTGCTTAATATTTTCACCTCGAGAACAATCAAGACTAGTTTCAGTCCAAGTCTCGAAGACGGTACTAAAGATAAGACAGCCCTCCCCAAATAAAAAAAATTAATTAGTCTTCTTGTATATAAATATATAAATATATATTTAAGACATATTCAATGATACTAATTTTTATACGTAATTAGAAACATATAATGTAAGTAAGTTTCTTATTAGCACTAGGGAATGTTATTATTATATTTGGTGAAATCATCTTCATTCAACTATCATTGAAAGACATAATATCATAGAAACATATAATAAGTAAAAGTTTCTTATTAGCACTAGGAATGTTATTATATTTGGTGAAAATCATCTTCATTCAACTATCATTGAAAAGACAAATTATGCGCTTCCATCTTAAAAAGTATATAATCTTTAGTGAGGCACTGTGACGTTTCCCAACTGTTTGGGTCCTTGATGAATTTACTCAAGAACTGGACATCGAATAAAAATATAAATAAATCTACTACTAAACTAAATTATTGTTATACACATAAATAATTCCAATCATGGATTGTCATTGATGTCTATTCTTTCAATAAAAATTGTATTACTCAGAACATCATATATTATCATACCTGAAGCTTTTACTACTTCTTCGTTATTGATCATAATAATTTCTTCACTTTGCAACTCTTCCCAAGCAATCATCTATCATCATTCTTACTTATTACCCTGTCTCTCCACAATGGATCAGATGTAAAAAAAAGAAAAATCTGTGAATAAACGATTCAAGTCATAATAAATAACTTAACGGACTGTGCAAGTTAACAAGTCAGAAATTAAGAAACAAAAGTTAATAATTAAGTATTCAGCCCTAACAACAAGAAATAGAAGGAATTATTGGGATACTTAGCAGCTTCGTGCTCTGGTACTCAATTACTCTGTTTACTCCAATTTGATTTAAAGCCAATGACCTCCCTGAGAAACTCCATTCTAACACCAGAGCAAAGTTGAAAGCAATCATCTCGAGCCGTTTATTCCAAAGAGATGATAGGTGTAGAAATGGAAGGCGCTCCAGTTTGAATGAGAGGTAGCCATTATCTAAAATTGTCAAAATTTAAGAGTGCACGATTGTAAAGTGTATGTAGTAAGTGAAGAGAATGATAGCTTATGTACACCTGCAGTAAGCACTTTATGTACATCTGTATGAATGAGACAATGAAAAAGATGTGTACCAATGGGTGGAAAACAGGGTTGAGTTAGGATTGCACATCTATCACTCCATATATATATATATATATATATGTTATATATATATATATATATATATATATGTTAATATATATATATATATATATATATATATATATATATATATTTATATGTTATATACGACCCTAAAGTGAGTTTCATGGCGCAGAGCAATAAAAGTATTTTTTTCTAAACTTTTTTTCATATATTGTTAGTATATGGTACTAGCAATAATTAAGATGCTGATTAGAAAGATACGAAATTGAAAATATTAAAATTTAATAATAAAAACAAAATAACGTCTTTATTTTGTACGAGAAAGAAAACGGTCTAGTACAATACGTGAAAGAATATAAGGTAGGGTAAAAAATATCAGCTTGGATGTAATAATACGTTCCGTATTGTTTTCATATAAAGATTCATAGTAATATTTAACAAAAACATATCATAACCCGAACTTAGAGGGCAGTAAAAACACAACCAACCTATATGGATCGATGACGCAGTAAAACCCAACTTATCATTTTTTAGCGACGATACAGTAATTTCTGACCTAACATACATGGATCTAATGCAACTGATTTTCTCTCTGTTTTCGGTAGTAAGATTTTGCACCGCAGAAAATATCTGATTAATATTTCTGAATTGATAGTAATAGTAATTAATATTATTAAATAGTTATTTTTAATATTTAAATTTTTTTTTGATCCTGCTCATCAGCACTCAAATTTATTGTAATATGATACCAATATATGAAAAAGCGAAAAAAAAAAAACATTTATCTGCGCCATGAAACACACATAAGGATATATACATATATATATATATATATATGCTATATATATATATATATATATATATATATATATATATATATATATATATATATATATAGTTATATATAGTAGTATATATATATATATATATATATATATATATATATATATATATATACTCGCATGTTTTTAAACTAATTCTCTTTTTGCAATAGTGAAATATATTTTTTGTATACAATCCACTAAAATGAAAATAATGAGCACTTCGAGTATTTCAACATATTATCAAGGCATATAAGGAGAAACTGATAGTAGAAATACAGAAAGTGCTCGGTATTTCTTTCATTTTCCTTGTGGATTGTGTGCAAAAAATATACTGTATATATATATATATATATATATATATATATATATATATATATAGTATAAAGAAAGAGAAGTATATATGTATAGATATATATATATATATATATATATATATATATATATATATATATATATATATATATATATATTGTAGGAAACGTTGAAGATGGAGAGGCTAAGAATGAGACGGCAATTCAAGAGACTGATTCCATAAACATCACTCACATATAGGGAAACAAATTTCTATTCTCAACATGTTTATTATGGAAAATAATCTGTAAAATTTAAATAGTGTAATTTATATATATATATATGATAAATACTAAGAGCAGCAATATAAAAATATATATAATATATATATATATATATATATATATATATATATATATATATATATATATATTTATAATTTTTCATTTTTCTCGTGCTACTCGTGCTGAGCACGAGTTGACATTTTTAGAAACTATCTATTTTTACATAAATTTCATAATTTTACGATAATGATTCTTTTATTTTTTTGCTAATTGGCAAATAAATGCAATTATTACATAATAAATATAAGATTATGCATAGTTGAATGAATAAGGGATGAATAGCCGCTACTTAAATAACGCTTCTTTAACACATTAAAATAGGACTAACCCAGCCTAAAGCAGTTATGATTATCATATTAGTGAATTTCAGAAAGTAAAAAAATTATTTTTAAATACTCTGTTTATAAATAAAAATGTTTAAATTTATATATAATAATTAATATTTTTTAACCAAAAATATTTAATTAAAGAAATAAAAATAATAAAAATATTAATAAAATACTTTAAGAATTATAAATAAAAATAAAAAAGGAGCTTGAAATATTATTAAAATTAAAGTTTGTCATAGAATTAACAATAAACCCCCCCCCTTCCAAAAAAAAAAAATCTAATTAATGCACCATATATATATTTACTTATATATATATATGGTAGAAAGAGAGCAGATACAGTTACATATATATATATATATTATATATTTATTTTTTTAGTATTTTTATTATTCTTTTATAATTCTTATTTGAATATATATATATATTATACATATATATTATAACATATACATAAAATATATATATATTGTTATTACATATATATATATATATATATATATATACATATATATATATGTTAAGTTATTATATATATTATTATTAATATATATATATATATACATATATATATGCTATTATATACATATATATAAAGTAACATACATATATATATATATAAGAAAGATATATATATATAAGGTTATATATATTGTTATACAGCAAAGAGTGTTATATATATATATACATATATATAATATATATATATACATATGCTATACATATTGTTATTCATATATATATATGCTGGGTTGGTATTAGCAGTTAGTTATGTGGTATATATAGATATATATATATATATATATATATATATACATATATATATATGTATATTATATATACATATAGTATATATATATATATATATAAATAGTAGTAAAAGTGGCTTATAGTGTCGCCACACTGATATATATATACAGCATATATATATATATATATATATATATATAGTTATATATATATATAGCATATATGAAAGAGTATATATATATATATATATATATATATATATATATATATATATATATATATATGTTATATATATTATCATATCTTGCCTGGAAGGCCACACTCTTTGCAATTGAGATCGCTACTATTTATTTATATATCGGGGAGTATAAGAATAAGGGTCTGTATTTTATATGTATAAGGGAAGCTTAGTGGTTTCTCGGTGACTTTCATATATTTTAGACTTCTTCCTTTGATTATATTCCTTTCTTAGATATATATTTCATCAACATATTATTATTTTCTGTTATCATTAGTATGTAAGATACTGCCAAATAGTATTTAAAGGCAGAGATATTATTATAATGGCTTTTTTGCTTTTTTCTATCGATCTTTAAACTTGTGATTGGGATATCTTTAAATATTATTTACGAGTAAAACTCCAGCTTTTATCTTGATTAATTTGCAAACCTGCACAGCTTTCAGAACCATTATAGATACTCCCATTGTGCTTGGACCTAATATTCAGTGTAAGTTATAAAGGATTTGATAGTTTAACCCCTGTGACAACAGCATTTATTGAATCTGAATCCGCGTGTCCCCTTACATCGATAAAATATCTCGACACGTTTTTTGGGCCCTTGTCCGAGAAGGAATATAGCTTGACATTATTTCTTCATCACACTTGCTGAATTAGATACTCACCTCTCTCTTATTCTTCACGGTCTCTTCTCTCCTTTGTCGACATTAATAATGGACTACCAATCTTGGTGCAGCCAGATTTAAGTAGAATTAGGCCTTCCAAAGGCAAAGAGGCTCTCGAATTCATCAAAGAAAGAGAAAGCTACAAAAAGAAGGCTGCTAGCTGGGAAGTGAAATGCTCAATCCCAGAAAGAGGAACAGAAAGAGCTGAAAGAAATGCTCAACTCAAGAGAGAGGAAGCTCAACTCAAGAAAGAGGAAGCTGAAAGGAATGCTCAACTCAAAAAAGAGGAAGCTGAAAAGAAAGCTCAACTCAAGAAAGAAGAAGACGATAGGAAAGCTGCATTATTAAATAAACAAATTGAAGAAGCCGAACGCACACGGTAAAACTTCTGAATTAGAAAGGAATAGGATCCAACGCCTCAATCGTCTGTCCAAACCACTAAACACCTGTTACCCAAAGCGACTTAGCTGCTCATCTTTAGAGAGGGTGGACTCTAGTTGAAACGACATCTGTGTGACATTTCTTGAAGCTAATGGAAAGAACCTTTGTTCCAAAGGCAAGATTCAACTTCTATGGCATCTATGGGTAGTAACGAGGATAAACAAGCCATAATACTCAACTACACCAAAGTTTGTGGAATATGCTACAAAGTTGGCCGCCACGATTCCAGCTCTTGTTATTCTGCCCAAAATGGAAACAACAGATTTCCACGTAATCGGCACTATTATGATAATAAGTTTAACCGTAATAACAAGACCGCGGAGAGAAAAGATGGCACGCCCCAAGGAAAGAAATACACAATGCTGCCGTTACAATTGATAATTCTATTAACAAAGGGGATTTTGCAGCGGCATGTCAAATTGTGGAAGACGATGAGTGTGTTGACGTGAGCAAAATGGTAAAGGACGGCATGTTGCACGTCAATGGAAAATCAATCCCCGTTATATCCATGTCATGTCAGGATGATTCAAACGTCAGACATTCCCTCATGCCTGTTACGAATGGTTCTATAAATGGCATTGACGTATCAGTACTTCGTGATACAGGGTGTAGTGGCGTAATTGCGAGAAAGAAGTTTGTGAAAAACCATCAATTCACAGGCAAGATTAGAAAAATGCTTCTAATTGATAACACCCTTAGGACAGCCCCTGAAGCAAGAATTTGGATTCGCACTCCGTTCTATACGGGGTACGTCGAAGCTTTATGTCTGAACGATGCGTTGTATGATTTAACATTGGGAAATATTCCAGGCGCGCTAGGTCCGGAGAAAATAGGGTTAGGAAATAATGATAAAATATACGACAAGGACACATCCATTGTCGAAGTTACTTATGAAGTTGAAAATGCTACTGAAAATAAAATATAAATTGATAGATACCGACGTGGACACAATCATTGTCGAAGTTACTTATGAAGCCGAAAAGCAATTGCAATAATGCTAAAATTGATACCGACGTGGACACAAAACCACGCCTTCCGAAGTTACCGCTATATGAAGCTGAAAATGCTTACGAAAAAAATGAATATCGATAAAATTGTTGTCACGGCAAGGGACTCATCCGCCGCCGAAACTCAGAAACTGAAACTGCTACAAAGGATAAAGACAGTGGAAAAATTTGAATAAAAATCTCCATTCCAAAATCAAGCAAAGACCCTCTAAAGTCAGAATGTTCTTAAAAATAGTGCACTGATATCAAAGTTCGAGATGATTTAAGTGAGACGCCCAGAATAGTACCGGTAAACTGACGGTATATGGCTTTATCGCCTCGTTGAGATTAAAGTCAGACAAAGACCAGTGCTTTGATGTCGGGAAAAATAAACCAATCAAGCCCCAAGAGACAGATCTTTGGGAAAATCATGATATTTGAGAAAGCCGCATATGATCTAAAATGAAAATGAAATTGATGAAATCGATGCAGCAATCAAAGTTGCATGCATGATGGATTCTAAACAAAAGAAACCTCAAGTTCAGGTTAAGGAGGTGAAGAGTTGTTCGTCGCTTATTGCTGTAACCTGTTCCCCAGAAAATTCTGATGGGAAATTTGAGAAGAATAATTCTGAAACAGCTCATTTGCGTCGAGAAAACAATTTAAATTTGAGAACCTCGGAAAAAAGGTGAGAAGTTCTAATAAAGCTTGAAAACATCGGAATGACGAAGCGAGAAAGTAACTTTGTCTGAACGTTGGATTGGATCCTTTCAATAATGCTGCTGTCATAAGTGATGCGGATGAGGACAATCCAACACTCGCTCTTAAAAATCAACGGCCTAGGGTGTTTAGCCAGCAAATGCCCAGACCAATGCGCCCTTGTCGTTTCTTTCTGGATGGTCAAGAGAACTGGCATAGAGGAATGGTCGAAGGCGGTTTGGAGAAGAAGAACTTTGGAATTAGAAAACTCCAAACCTTCGTAGAAACAAAAGAGTTTGCCATCTTGATGACTTCCATTGCAATGTCGAAAGGTCAAGATGAAGAACGAAACGGATCAGACAGAGGAACGATCCCGAAGACCGAAGAAATAGGAAACACTTCAGCTGATAGCGATGGCACAGTACAATGAAGAAAAGATTTAGAGTTTTCAGGCGAAGATATCCATGATGTTCTTTTCAAGACGAAAGATGACACTGTCTCTTAGAGAGAGCGTAAAAATAAGTTATATCTTGCCTGAAGGCCATAATTTCGCAATTATGAGATCCACAAGTTTATTTATTTAATTTTGGAAAGACTATTATTTCTTAATTCGCTCAATTTTATTATTTATATAAAAGAAGATTTTATTTTGGCAAATTGAAATGTATAAAATTATTAGCTTGTAATATGAGTTAGTAAAACACTTTAGACTTATCAAGTTATTGCATGATGTAAGATACTGCCAAATAGTATTTAAAGGCAGATATATTATTATAATGGCTTTTTTTGCTTTTGCAAAAATTTTATCAATCTTAAACTGGTGATTGGGATATCTTTTAAAATATTATTTACGAGTAAAACTCCAGCTTATATCTTGATTAATTTGCAAACCTGCACAGCTTCCAGAACCATTAGATAATTCTCATTGAAGCTTGGACCTAATATTCAGCAAGTTATAAAGGATTTTATATAGTTTAACCCCTAGACGACAGAAAGTATTTATTGAACTGAACCCGGTGGTCCTCATCGATAAAAATATCGCGATATAGCAGCAGGTAGTATATATATATTAGCGGTGTATATATTTTTGGCAAAGAAACCGATATATATATATATATATATATATATATATATATATATATATATATATATATATATATATATATATATATATATATATATATATATATATATATATATATATATATATATATATATATATATATATATATAAGGTCATAGCCAGGAGGGTTCTCTGAGCCCCTACCGATATTATTTAAACTATCGAAATTTTTGGATGAAATATAATAAAAATAATAAACAAAGCAATATATAAAAAGAAAGGAAAGGAGGAAAGCAGTTGTTCGTGAAGTGATTGTTGAAATCATAAAGGTAGAATTTCTAGCGGGGACAATACTGGAAAGGCTGAAATAAATAGTGACTTTCAGATTGGATAACGATATGATGGTGCAGCAGCAATGAAGAAAAGTTTTAGTGGTGTTCAAGCTGTCGAAAATATTCAACGGTATTGTATGTTCAATGCTGTTTACTTTCATGTAAAATACATCACACTATAAACTTTATTTGCTCAAAAGAATACAACTGGGTACACTTTTAGGTTACTATAAGAAGGACAACTATTGTAATAGAAAAATAGGAAAGATTATCCAAGAAACTAAATGGACAAAACTGACACGAATTGAAAAACAAAGTGGGTGGAATGTTAAGATGAATTGTTTTGATTTAGATAAGCTCTTAAAGCAATTGCTGTTGAGATGGAGCAAGATATTGCACCTTCAACAAAAACCTCAAATCTTTTGAGATCTGTAATTACGACAGAATAAGTTATATAAATTTAATAATTATTTCAATTTTATTCTTCTTCACTCTTCCATCATGCACTACATTACAGTCTCTATCATTTGTACAGAAATATATACATATATATAAATTTTTCATAATAAATATATTATAATAATACTATATATATATATATGATGGTGCAAAAGGATGGGTAGAGGAAGCGAAAAAAGACACACAAACAGTGGGTGGGACGCCTGATAAGTGAAGGATGCAATAAAGAGGAACACGAAGGTCATTTGAATGAGAAGGTGGCTGCAAAATGAACTTGCTACAAACAACGGAGCCTTCAATATGTGGAGGCAATGAAAATGTATGCAGACGATGTAGTGAAAGGAAAGAGTAAAAAAAAGAGGCTGTGCAAAGAGAGAGAAGAGGCGTGGAATGAATGATGGGGAGATGGAGAGGACAGAAAGGTGAAGAATGATGTTTAGTAGCACTGGCAAACATATGAGAGTGATCAAAGAGAAAAAGTAGTCGGCAACATCAAGGATAGCAACGGAGGAAGTTTGTTGAAAATCAGGTATAGACACAAACAGGAGAGGAACGGGGCGCAACTATCAGTGTAACTGGCTAAATGTGACAGATGAACAGTGGAGATGGGGAAGGAGGGAGAAGAGATTGGTAGAGGGAGAGGAAGGTGAGGATGGGTGGAGGATAACTAATGGAATAATTAGAGGGGGCTCTGAAATGATGAAGAATGGTAAGGCCACCGGGTAGCTGGGAATTCCTATTAGATATTGATAAAAGAAGGGAGGAGAAGAAAATGGAAGCCGAAGAACGCAAAAACAATAACGAAAAAACATAACAACAAATAAAAACCTTTTTGAAACTGCTTTAATAGTGTGTTGGAAACCATGAGTGAAGTTAACCCAGAAGATGGGGAAAGGTCAATTGAGGTGCCGATAGATATAAGGGGAAAGGAAGACACAAGGAGGACTGTAAAACTACAGGGGAGAGTTCTCTTGTTGAACCATCTTGGTTAAAAAACATTATGGGAGAAGAATTTTAGCGCAATAAAGGTTTGGAGGAGGAATAGTTAGTAGAGCCAGGCTGGTGGGAGCAGCAGCCACGGGAAAAGAAAAGATGAACAGAAGCACGAACAGGATCTCTTGTTCGTTCTTCTAGAGAATTACGTATGCGAAAAGGGAAATTATTGGGAGGGTTTAACAAACGAGATATATAGCTTTCCATAGATCTGATGAAAGCTTTCGTTCCAGTGCTAGAGAGAGACTAGTGGAGAGTGTTGGAGAAGGAAGGAATTGCCAGTGGACACGGTAGAAAGTTGAGAGGAGCTCTGGGGAGTTTGTACAGGAATAGTAATAATGTAAGAACAGAATTTGAGATAAATAAGGAATGGTTCGAGGTAGAACAGGGGTTAAACAAGGAAACGTGTTATCACCAATTTTGTTTGTAGGATATCTGGATGTAGTGATAAAGAAGGGAGAGAGATCTATCGGGCATTTGGGCGTGATATTGTCTGGCTTATGCGGTATGACTTTTGCGTGCTGGAGCGACGAGGAGACGGTTGAGAGAGGTAGTGATAAGTTTGTTGCCAAGTCGAGGGCTGAAGAGAGGCCGGGTTTGACTATAACAGCAGAAAGACGGAGATCATGGTGGCCGTTAGAGAAGAAAGGAGGGAGAGAGTTGAGAATAAGAGGTGGATGGATGAGATTAAAGATGGTGGCGAGAAGGTAGAGTATTTGGGGAGTATTTGGAAGAGAGGAGGAAATGTACAAGAAGATCACAGTAGTAGGAATAGCTCAGTATGGGGGAGCTGTGAGAGCAGTGTACCCATTACTGAAGATTGACAAATGAGTGTGGAGGTGAAAAGGGTGATATTTAAAGGTGTGTTAAAACCGATTATTCGATATTGGAGCAGAGACATGGAGTATACGACCAAAAGAGAGGATAGTTAGAATACAGTCGGCGGAGAGGTACGTTTTGAGAGCGATATGAGGAAAATACTAGAAGAGACAGACATAGAACCGAAAAGGAATAAGAGATAGAGGTTGGAGTGGAGGCTGTATATGAATTAGAATGATGCAGCCAGTTGAGGTGGTGGCGGACAATCTGTGACGAGACGCAGAGGGAAGAGGTGGTCAGAAGAAATGGGAGTGGAGACGGAGGAAACGAGGGACCAGAGGAAGACCTAGGAAGAGGTGGGAAAGCTCGGTGGAGGACTCATTGGAAGACATGAGGTATTGCGGAAGAATGCAAGGTAAGCTGAGGGAAAAGGATGTGAGGTTCATTGAGAAGGAAATAAGCAGGAGAAAGAGCAGAGCGCTGTCCCCTCTGACAGGGTCTTGATCCTTCCTGTAAAGTTTTGTAAAGTGTTTAAGAATAAAGTAGTATACTATATATATATTATATATATATATATATTACTATTATATATACGTAGCCTATATGGATATAGTAACTAGACTTAGAGCATATATATTTCGATATATAATATATAGGAGGCTATCATGAAATAAGAGCTAGCTATATAGTTATATTATTATATAAGTAAAGATACTATATGCACATATGGATGAATAATTAGAATTATATATATATATATAGATATATATATATATTATTATTATACGAGTAATAATTATTATTTTATACTATCAGGGTAGAAACGTATAATATATATAATATATAGTATAGGATAATAGTCTATGAAATATAGTGATAGGTATAGGTATATATATATAGTAGCACCTAACTGCAATATAATTTATTATATACAGGGTATAGGACAAAGTAGACTATAACCCCACACGGACGGGAGTTCGGATCAAAAAAAAATTAGCTTCACATCCTTATCTATATACATAAAATATATTTTTTTTTGTCGAATATTATTATTTTTTTTTACACTGGTAATAGGCGAGGTTAAGTTAGGTTAGGTGTTAGATTAGGTTGGTTTAGGTTAGGTTAGGTGTAGGTTAAGATAGGTTTAGTTGTAGGTTAGGTTAGTTAGGTTAGGTTAGGTTAGGTATGTTAGTTTAGGTTAGGTTGGGTTAGGATTAGGTTATTCAGGAAAGAAAAATTTCATTTCGCCCCTAAAACCTCTATTTATGTATCATAGAGGCTACCTGTGAAATTTTTCTTTTGGATTCGAGCTCCCGTTCCGTTGTGGGCGTTAAAATAACTGTTTACGAAGTGAGAAGTAATATATAACTATATTATATAGGTAATATATTATATTACTATATATAAATATATATATATAGATATATAATATATTAAGTAATATAACAGTATGCTATATATACTATATATAATAGTATTTATTATATGTATATTATAGATATATACATATATATATATAGTTGTATTGTAATTATATATGTATATATAGATTCGTATTAGTTATTATATATATATATATATATATAATGATATACTATAGTATAATATATATTATATTAATTATATATAGTAATATTATTAATAGTAACCTCTATATTTTAATATATATTATCTAAATATATATTTAATAGTATATCTATTACTAGCCGCCTGGGGGATGTAAGTTCAAAACCATGGCATCCAGACATAGACGACGACAAACTTGAAGACTTTTAAATGGTAACGGTAAAGACTGCGATTCTCAGAAGGAGAGAACTGAAAATGAGTCTGTATTTAGATTGAATAGGAAGTCTGCGACGGTATGCCGGAACGCAGGAAGAAGTTGAAGAGTCATCTCAGTGTTATTACTGGGGCAGTCAGAATTCAATGCGTTCAGATTAAAAAGTTGGGAACAAGGAAGAGCCAGCTCCTGGACTGTTCCGCAGTGAGAGGAAAACGGCATGTGCACATAATACTTCTATAGAAAGAAGGAAATGAGACGGCCGTACTGCCATGTAAAAGTGGTACATCGGCTAGATGTTGTAAAACGCACAATGCAAGTTGAAAAACGAGGTGTTAGAGAAACATCGGCATATGGAAAGTGGGATAATAAAAGAATTAACAGAAGATAATGAAACACACTGCAGTGTGAAGGAGTATGACAGGAAAGGAAATATGTTGAAAAACTGATTATCAGCAAGTAGAGGAGTTTGACTGATGATGAGAAGTCTCACATGAAGAGTCACCGCATGGTTATATTGTTTGCAAGGAAGATGAGAGAGGTTGGCAGAAAGGGAGAAGAGTGTGTCAAAAGAGACACAGAAACACAAAGAAATGTGTGATACTATGGAAGATAGAGAGAAAAGGAGATAACGAAGAAAAAAGGGTAGGTCGGAGGAAAGGAAGCGTGTGAAGAAGAATACTAGAAGTTTATGTCACAAAGGAAAATCCAGCAGAAGATAGGTTCACAACGGAAAATAAAAGATGAAGAAACGGAGTTTTGTGAAAATTGGAAAATAGATAAATAATTTTGTGACCCGTGCCAAACATCCCGATACTCTTGACTTTCTCCGAAAAGGAAATATCAAGTTTGCCCAATCCCACATTATGGGTGAATAATGTCGTCAAACCATTTTAATGCATGCATATGCCGACAACATCTGCCATATCAGAAGTCTCTACAAAGAAGAGCACCTGATATAATGAGACCAATTTTTTAATCACGTGTACATAAGCAAAACTTTGACCAATTTGCTCAAAACGGGTGGGCAAAGATGAATGCCAATATACACATAAATTAACATGCGCATTGTAGTATGTTAAAGTAATGGCCAATCTTGCCATTGCAATATCTCTTATTTGTCTATATATACGTATAGATTTAGCGCTCGTGAAATTTGTTAAAATGTTAACAATGAGGTAATGACAGCCAATGAAAACTGTTTCTCAGAGACTTCACTTTGAAAAAAAGCTAAAATAGTTTTCATTGAAAGTCACTCACAACTAGATAATAATAACTAATAATATATTTATTGATTATATGATATATTATATATATTTAATTTTAAACTGTATAAAAAGGAATACTACGCATTTATTATTATTAATTTTTGTAAATATATAATAAATGTTATGAAAATATATAAATGATTTATATAACCACAATAGTACAAATTTAATGGCAGTGAATTGCATGTCGGCAAAATTGTTTATTCTTGTTGACGATATTTCATTGTACAAAATTACCAATTTTCAGGTCTGCTTAAAGTTAGTATACATTTTTTGCTAAAATAACTAATAAGTGAATACATTATTAAATTATAGGATTGTGAGTGGGATGGTAAGCGTAAAACGATCGACGAAAGATTGTAAAAATAGTAAAATTTTATGACATATTGATATTTTTGCTTTCATCTTGTGATCAAAGTGCTTTACAGTTGTATGCGCTTTGTCGCCTCTGTCGATCAATCTTTATATATCTTTTTATGTGCATATCTGTATATGCCAGTGTCTTAATTTATATTATTTTGTAAATAATGAGTAAAATTATCAATGAAAATGGTTTTAATTTTCAATCAAATATTGAATATATTTTTCTTGTAAAGCTAATGTGTTTTAATCTGTCTGCTCTTAAATTAAGTTAGTTTTAATTTCGCAGTCTATTTTAAAGCATCGCTTATGTGAATGCGAATTGCAATATCATTTGGGTCTGCGTTATGTTACCATTATATCACACAGGTAAAGGTATTTACATTGGAAGTGTATTTTTTAAATACAGACCTTTTGGTGTCAACAAATAAAAAAGTGGGTTTAACGCATTAAAATTTACTTGTATTGATACACGAAAAAATTTGCCCAAAGTCACAGTTTTTTTATTTGAAATGTAAGATTTTGTAATTACATTGCACTCTAGCTTTTTAAGACATTCAGGCTGTATTTTTTGATCAGGGCTGGGGCCTTCAGCCTCCCATACATAATATATCGATAAGTATATACTATATAATTATATATATATATACTATTATGTTAAAAAAATGCGTAAAAAAATAACAAATATTATTGACTCATAAAATAATGATAATTCATTGAAAGGCAAGCGTTCATAAATTAATAAATGGGGGGCTAGTATATAATAGTTCGTATTGTAACATTGCAATAAAATAAAAGAATAATAATAAAATAATAAATAAGTATTAGAAAGATTAAATATAGAGTAATATGTAGATATATATAATTAAATATGCTTTGGCATATAATAGATGAATATAGATATATAGATATATTAATATATTCGATAAATTGGTCTGGTGTAATTATCCGGATAATTTTATTGCTGCTCGAGATAATTTCGAATACTTCGATGTTTTTTTTTTTTATTTTTTTTTCTTTTTTTTTTTTATTTTTGTTTAATGAATTGTAAATACATCGGATAAGTTAATTTTGAACTCTCGGGCATCTTACTGTCTACAAGTTTGCAAGACCAAGTATTTGTAAGTGCACGGGAGAAGAATGCCAATAGGTTTGCTGCTAGATGCGTCAATAAAATTCATGATATGAATGAGATTTCGAATTGGAACCTATGGATCAATTAGAAGTAGAATTACTGTGTGAATTCAATGTTTTGTACTGTTTGTTAATCTGATGACTTTAGAAGCTCAGTGGTAGTTTTAGCGTATCGGCATAAGACTGTCTGGTATGGCAGCCTACCAGTTCTGGTATGAATTGAAAGAAATTTTCTCGGTATATTTTTGATTTTGTCTGGTCGAATAAGTTTGAAATAGACCTCTTGGGGTCAGAAAAGCTCAAAAACAGTGATGGGATTAAGTACATAAACGCAAAATAAGAAGTATACAGATATTTCGATTAAGACAGGTATGAGACAGGCCACGAATAGTTTATAAGTTACTAGTAGTGAAAATAAAGAATTTTAGACAACGATTGGATCTCAGTTATCACCGTACTATAATTCAACCAAATGTTTAACAAAGTTGTTTATATCTATATTGGACCGCTATTATGAAGGTTAATTTATAAGAATAATCGCTATAATGAAGCCATATTGAAGATAGTTATATATTACAGTGGTAAAATAAAGAATTTGTTCTTTTTCAGTTAGCATTATCGATACATCCTTTTAACCATTGTGATAACGAATATAATACGCAATTTTTAACAGGTAAAATCAAAAAAGATAGAAGAAGTATATGTACTTTTACATGTAGTAAAATTTAAAAATTAGTTTTTTATTTTTTTTACCTATTCTCAATATCTTAGTTTTGTCAATATATTGACTCATTCAGTATATAGAGTAGATTTATAATCGATTGATATGAATGTGCAAGAACTGAGGCGCTTCATCTTAATAATGGATAAAGCAGTCACAGAAATCGTTTCGATTTTTGTAAACTACAACTTTGAACGAATTCTTAGATTGAGATAGTCCGTCTCACATTGAGAATTTGAAAAAATTGAAATAATTAAATAGGAAAACAGACATTTAAAAAAGTCTTCCCCACTCGGAGTGCCTGGTGCGTAGATTTGTGGTTTGCCGCTGAGGTGTGTTTTTTTGATTTGTTTAAGAGTCGATTGAAAGGACAACACATACATGTTACCGAAGATAGATTAAAAAAACATAAGGAGTTTGTAAAGATATATATATTAATTATATTTTTATAGATATGTTAAAGAATTTGTTTATAAATGAGTGGTTTCTGTCTCAATTTTAAGAAAAGGTATTATTATAGAATATTCAGCAGATATAGTTAATTCGAATATGTAACGTGTTAGTTAGTATTGATATATATTTAATTCAAAAACTCAAATTAGAGTCCGTAGCGTAATCACCAAAAATTCTCATATTATAATATATATGTATAATATAATATATTATAGATTTCAACTAATATATTATTGTATATTAATAAAAGACCATATCATAAGTTATAGGTATATATTAATAATTACATAATAGTAAAAAATATTATCTATTCTATATAGTATTAATATTATATATGATGCTAGTTAGTCTAGAGTTAAATAACTAAATTTATAGTATAAATTATATATAGGTCTATATATATATAATAAAAATAGATAATAATGTGAGTATTGGAACTATATTATAAATAGTTATAATAGACTAGAAATACTATTACTTAAATATAATATAAAATAATGAATATATTAATAGATATATAGATATATATAATAAATATAGTGTAAAGCTCTTATCATCACCTAAGAAGCCTTGTACTATATAATGTGGTTGCAAGATATAGTATTAAATCTTATTATTCATATATAATTATAAAAGCTTATAAGATAAATATAAAATTATCAAGACTGAAGTCTATATGTTCTCAATATAGTGCGTAACTATATTACTGTATACGAATACCCACTGGTACTATATCGATACTTTCAGGACTAATTATATAGAATCAATTGATTAATATAGACCATATACATTTTATATATTTCTTTTTGTAATGTAAAAATTTAATAGTGCTAAAAATAAATTTAATCCCCTAATAGTTCTAGGAGTATCCAAACGGTTATTACTGCATTACTTCAATAAGTAAGATTCAAGCAGATTGGCATTGATAGATACCTTTAAATATACGTGTAGTTAATTTTATTCTAGTGTTATATAGTATCTATATAGTTATATTTACGTATACTATATATATATAAATATGATAATAAGTAATAATAATTGACACAAAATAAACTACCATATTTGGTTTAGGTTATATACTGAAGATAAAAAAAAGTGATCGAACGGGTTCACTAAGAAGACAAAGAACCTGACTAATGATTACCAAACCGTATATTATTATAATATATTATGGTGCCACGTAAATATAGGTCTAGCGAAGAAGATAAGGGTTATATTATTCGAGTAAAGGGATAGTGAAAAGAGTAAGAAAGGTGAGTGGTGCACGTTAGTCAAGTATAAGTAATATGTCAACGATGAAGGCTACGAATTAGCGCACGTCAAATTGATATCATACGGTAAGATAGGCGTATATATTAACTGAAAGATACAAGTATTTGGGAATCGAATAAGTATCGGTATATATATATATTATTTTAATATTATATAGTATCTATATACGATAGTCAATAGTGATATTTAACGCTTACTGTAGAGAGATGTATATAATAATTAGAGTTAGATTGTCTAACGTATATATATTATATATATATAGTCATACTTAATTATATAATTATATAAAAATTATACTACTATAATATATATTGATTATATATATATATATAGGTATCCTAATATATAGCTTTGGGTACCATATAAATATAGGATATGTTTACATCTCGAATGTTACCTATAAGTAGCATTAATTATAATATACAGTTATGGATCAGGTATTATAATATATTAATATTATTCAATCTTTATAACTGTTAGAGTTCAATTCCAATAAAAAATGCACCCCTGTGGGGCTTAAGGCAATATAGTATTTACCTATGCCTCATAATTATTTATTACCATTAGATAATTTTATTACATTTTAATGTAACATTAAATGTTGATCATAAATTATATATTAATAAATAACAAAACATATATATTCTGTTTTTATTTGTAAGTATGAATAGTGTAAATTTATTTCGTTAAAGTTCAAAGAGCATAAAGTGCTATGCTTGAGGCCAGAGAATGCCTCGCCCTCGCCTCCGGCTCAGCCGATAAATGTAAAACAGATTGAAAAGAGTCCTAATATTGACTCGAGATTGGATGGTAAATATACGAGTAAGAATTAAATGAATTGTATTTTGGGGAGATTGTGAAACAAGCTTCAAATATACCACATTTTATTGCACAATTTTAAATATTAAAAATAATAATGTATAACAATGTATGAAAATCTTAGTTTTGTATTTCTGTTTCAGTTTAACATGGTAACTTACATCTCAATGCGATTATTGTGTAAACGTATAAAATTATATATCAAACGTTCATATGAACTGTTTCTCTTAATTAACTCTTCATGTTTTAGCACATATAAATTGTATTGTAACCAAAGATATCTGAAATAGTACGGGAGTTGAAAAAATTGAAGCTATTTATATTCTTGTGAGAATCTCTTAGGAATGAACTGTGCAGAATTCATGCTCATCTCTCTTT
>JABUQX010068717.1:0-5000 GCA_015478945.1 Trachelipus rathkii | reverse complement strand
GAAATGACAATACAATTAATATTTCAGAAATCTCTCACCTTTCGATGTGTTTTCTCATTAGCAATATGCGAATGAATATTCATATCCCCCGAAAATAGCAATAAGGAAATACCAATCTCACCTGCCAGCGTTATTTACCTATTTATCACCTCCAATACATTACTTGTAACTATTAGGCAATCAACCTGAAAACCTTCATTAATGGAAGATATTAAGAGTTATGCAGTCTTGTTTAGGCGGGTCGGCCTCTGGCGTCGGTCGTGCCCTTGTGGACCCCATCAAATTTTCTATTTATAATTAATATTACATGCTATCACTATTATATATAATATATATATTTATAAATATAATATACTATATACTATACAACTATATAATCTATATATATATAATATACTATATATCTATATCTTATATTACCATATATATATACTGATATATTTATATCATTTATACTATATATTACATTATATATATCATATCTATACATATATAGGCTTTCTACTCATATTAATATATATATATATATATATTATATATATAATATACTATATATATATGCTATATATATATATTATACTATATATTATAACTATTTATCTCTAGTACACGTCTAATCTATAATATATCTTATTACTATATATATACTATATATTAATATATATTATCATATATTATATACTATACTATTATACTATTATATATGCTATACTATAGTAAACTATCTATATATTCATTTAGCGTTTTACTATAATATATATCTATTATATACGTATATATAGTATACTATAATAATATTATATATTATATATACTATTTCATAATATATATAAATTTATATTATACCATATATATCATATAAATATATTATCTTATTAATATATTATACTATATACTATTCATAATATATATATTACTATATATATATATATATATATCTTACTCTATCTATCACTAATATCATTATAAACTAATATATCATATATATATATATATATAAAACTATTATTACTATATTACTATATATATATTACTATATATATAATACTTGTCTAATTTAAACATAACTTATAACTTTATCGCCTCTAAGTTTGATATTAAATCACTAATTTAGGTGCTCTTTTAACGTGAATCATATTAAAAAGAATTACTCCTTTAAAAACTTATATCATATATATATATGATTATATATTCTCATTTAAAAACAACATTGTAATTTACCTTGTGATCTATTATATACTATATCTATATCATTATATATATAATTTATAATACTTACTAATACCTACATATATATTAATATTATATATTAAATCTTATATATTTAATATATATATCTATATATCTATCTTATTATATATTATATACTATATATATCTATATATTATATATATATTCTATATATATTATACTATATATATATATCTATATTATATATTTACATATATATTTTACATCTTATCTTATATTCATTCATTCAAATTGAAATATTCATTAACTGCGTAAATTACTTATACTTATGTAATATACTTATTCGCTCAATTAAGCTATGACCTATCTTATTTAATTAATATATACTCTTCTCTCATCTCCTTCTCTTCTAGCTCCTCTCCTACTATCTATCTCTATATCTATCTCCTCTCTCTCTCTTCCTCCTCTCTATCTATCTATATATCTATCTCTCTATATACTCCCTCTCTGTATACTATTCTCTATATAATTCATTCCTCTCATATATTATACTCTACTATCTCGTTCATTACTATTACCTAGCTATCTTTATCATTTCTCTCTATAATACCTCTATATCTCTATACTTCTCTATCTCTCTCTCTTATCAATTACTCTTGCTCTACTCTTACTATACTTACTACTTACATATTAAAACTTGTGCAATGCTTATTTACATAATGCGTTACTTATCACTCTCCTATCGCCTTACCTCTTCCTATTCCTACCTAGCTCTTACATCTCCTCCTCTTGCATCCCTGTCTAACATCTGCCTGTACTCTTCAGGGATTCTCAGCTCTCTCTAATCCATCTCATCTTACATTCTAACATTTCATCTTCATACTTCTTAATCACCCTATCTCTCTTTATATCGTACACTATCTCATCTATTATTATATCATCTATCTATATCTTCTTAATCTATACTCATATATTTACTACTCTCTTATACTATTAATATATCATTATACCATTATTCATATAATCTATCTACGTCTCCGCTTCAGTATTCTACTTCATTATTCATACTCTCTACTACTTAACTTTACTATTTTAACTTCTACATCATTATACTATACTTTATAATACGCTATTACTTTATTAATATATAATCAGTCGAACTTCCAGCAATCTTTTTATTACTACTCGCTCTCTCTCCCTCCTTCTCTTCTTCTCTCTTCTCTCTTCTCCTCTCTCATCTTCCTAATTATATATCTATTTAACTATCTTATACTAGTATATATATCTATGTACATACCTCTATATAACTCCTCATTACCCCTTCTTCTATCTATATATTACATATCTATATATATTCAATATCAATATATGATTTCACATTATATTACGTCTCTATCTTCATCCCATTCATAATTATACATATTTTATACTTATTCTATATGATTACTATACTAATCTCCATTACTATACATATCTCACTACCTATTATAAATATATACTTTTATATTTTATTAATTTTTAAAAAAGCCCCTTATATATATGTAGTAAATATATGTAATAAATAATTATATAACTTGATATAATATAAGCTATTCAGGATATAAGGATATATAATTAAATATATACTATTTTAGACTTTTATTCCTTTATAAAAGGATAAATTGTACTAAACAAAGTAGGGCTTTAAATATCGAACAATCGCAGCAACTATGCCTCCATTTTCAAACCAGCAAGTATATTCATCGTAGTTAGCTAAAAACTACCAACTAAGCTTAAATATCTAGGGTTCCTCTTACTATTTCTCACATGAGTGCTTTATTTATACTAGATATATTATTTTATGTTAAAATTTGTATTAATTTTTTTTTTTATAATATATTATTTACGGAGCTCGAGCTTGAACGATGGAATGAGGGGAGGCACTGACTTAAGCATTTATCACTATTAATCCGTTCCCACCGTTCGTCACTCCGCTGATGGCCAGAGAGACCCTGACTCTTTGCATAATCTTTCTATTGAAATCTTGCTCTTTTGGCATTCCTTTAGTTTAAAAATAAATGAAGACAAAAAAAAACTGAGCACTAGACTTGGAAAACGATATTCGCAACTTTTGCCTTTGAATAATAATCGAAAAAAAAAATCGATACATTATCGTTATTAGAAATTTATATATATCGGTATAGACTACCTTTACATAGTGATGTACGAATCAATACTTGCTACTCAAATACAAGGATGTTTACGATTTATACTTATCCCGATGTACTCCTATAAGAATGAAGTGAGAGATTATTATCAGAAGGTATATAGCTATCATTATGAGTACTTAATAATGTTATATTTACATATGATTTATTGATTGTTTAGGCTATGTATTTTTATATTATATGATTATATTGATCTTTATCTCGATTTGAGTTTAAATTAGTAGTATATAGGTAGAAATGTATAGGTAGTCATAATATGCAGAGTCGAGGCAGTTCACCCGATAATTCCTAGGAGTGTGTTATTGGCACGCTCGACATTTACTAACGATCTCCCTGATAAGAGCTAAATTGATTAATATTATTATTTTTACACTCTCTCCAAATTTTATGATATGGAATGAAACCTGAGTAAACCTCAATAAAAAAGCTGTAGGATCAACCTATAAAATAAATAATAACAATAGTAGAAAACTAAATATTACTTTTAACTTCCAATTCGCTAAATTTTTATACAGTAGCTACAGCATCAAAAAATTGAGGATGTTATTCTACGCGCGCTCAGTTAAGATCAAATGAAATTTAGTCACTCCCTATTAGTTCGGATTTTCACCTCAGTGTTCTCATTCTACGACTTTATGCTTATCACGCCTCGATGTTTGCTCACATAATTTCCACAAATAATCCCCTTGAAATTCTTGTCCCGCTTGAAATCCTAGAAGCAGCATGGTATTTTTCTGAAGAGGTACTTTTCTCTAATCTAACTATTTTTAATGATAGTTATTTGGAATATCATCTATCAAACCGAAGCAGTAAAGCCCAATGTTCTATATATATATTATTAAGCTAATAAATTATTTTACTATGTATAGATTATAATATATATTATTAATATATACCTCTAAATATTTTAAATTAAGTGTGTAA
Source organism: Trachelipus rathkii (assembly GCA_015478945.1). Taxonomy (NCBI): domain Eukaryota; kingdom Metazoa; phylum Arthropoda; class Malacostraca; order Isopoda; family Trachelipodidae; genus Trachelipus; species Trachelipus rathkii. The sequence continues at coordinate 678 of JABUQX010068717.1, read as the reverse complement.
ATAAATATATAGAGGATATAGATAGTATATATCCTATATCAATTATATTAGTCTATGTATATAAGTTATGTTGAGATTACAAATACTATATTATACAATAGATATATGTAATAGTATTATAACACTCAACCTAGTATATAGTATATTAACTATTGATTAAAACAAATATAAGATATTCCTAGTATGATATATCTTTATAAATATATTAATTTAAAAACTGAATTAAATCAATTTCATAACCTTGATAAATATATATAGTAATTATTTAATATAATTATATATATATTGTCTGTAACTGGTAGGAAAGAATTATTTATAGTAAAAATGTATATTACTATATAAACTAATTATATTTTTTTATATGTTTTAATATTATATGTAATAATAAGATTATATAATATTATACTAATAATATATATATAATATAATACTATAGATGATAATATATACTAGTGTATATTATTATATATATTATATTATTTTTATTATAATGGTAAATATAATAATATATATACTATTTTAATATATAAATTAATAAATATATAGTATATATATATATAATATATATATACGTATATATATTACCATATATATATATTATATTAGTATTAATTATATGAAATTATATTATTACTACCCTTATTACTCATGATATATATAGCTTTTATATATATTCAA
>JABUQX010068715.1:0-42214 GCA_015478945.1 Trachelipus rathkii | reverse complement strand
GGAGAGATATGGTGGAGGAATATGAAGGAGGCTATAAAAAGATGAAGAAGGGTATTGTAAAGCTCCAGGAGAGGCATGGAGTGCGCTGCTGGAGTGAAAGTGGTGGTTTGGAGGGAGTCGGAGAGGAGAGCCTCGAGAGGCGGAGAATCTCAGTTTGATGAACAATGTCGTTGGGAGTTGAGGCGAAAATGGGCCGAAAGGTCGGGCCAAAGCAATAATAATATCCGATATATAAAGTAAAGGAGATGCAGGAAGCTTTAATAATTATAGAGGCATTTCACTGATGGGACATTCTGACAAAATATTAACGAAAGAATATTGGAGGAGGTTGAGAGAGAAAGTAGAGCCGAGACTCGCGAGAAAGAACAGTACTGGTATAGAGAGGAGAGGAAACGATGGACCTCTGATTCACACTGAGAATGGTCTCGGGAAGATGCTGGAATAATTTTGGCAAAGATGATTCTTTGTAGCTTTCATCGATCTGTAAAAGGCATTTGATTCGGTGCCAAGCGAAAAGCTCTGCAAGAGCTATGGATGGAGGGTAGAAAAGATGCATAGAAGTATGTATGAGAAATGCTCAGTTTAATGTTAGAAATAATAAACTGAGTGCGAGAACGATCAGATGCGGTTTTGAGGTGGAAAAACAGGATTGAAGCCAAGGAGTGTTTATCGCTCCTGCTGTTATATATTAATTTAGACGTGGTGAGAATGTGAAAGTGAACTGAAGAACGCAGACTGGGAGTGAAGGAATTTGAAGGGACATAATGCATATGCGACGATTCTGCATGTTGAGTGAAGAGAGAGGATACGATTCGAGAGGTGGTAGAGTTGTTGCGGAGGAGTTGGAGGAAGCAAGGATGAAGATGAACGTACAGAAGACAGAGATATGAACAGTAACCTTAGGAAATAAGGAGGGGATGAGGATTGATGGTTGAGAAGAGATGTGGTGAAGGCGTGGTAAATACCTGCCCAATTATCTCGGAGATGTTTAAACAGAAGGGAGGAAGATGGAGAGAGATTACGCGAAGAATTGAGAAAAGTATGGATAGTTATGAAAGCGGTATAACCCATGATGAAAGATATAGAAATGTCGGGATAGAAGTGAAAAAAGTGTGGTTTTTAACAGTATACTGACTCCGACACTGTGTACCGAGCGGAAACATGGACAACAACGAGAAGAGAGGAGAGCAGAATACAAGCGGCGGAGATGAGTATTAAGAACTATGATTGGAGTGAAAGATAGAAGAGACAGATAAGAAAGAAATTATATTAGAGAAAATAGAGGGGCTGAAGATGATGATACTGCAAGATGGATGTGGGAGATTGAGATGGTGGGGACATCTGGAGAAGGATGGAAGCTGAAGAGAATGCCGAAAGGAAAATGGGAATGACACCAGGAGGGCAGAAGCGCCAAGGGGAAGACTGAGAAGAGATGGGGATGCGAGGCTGAGGACGTCTCTGGAAATGTCAGCTACCAAAAATTGAGAGTTGCTGAAGAGAAGCAGAATAGTGCAGAGAGGGATGTCTGGAGAGAAGATGCTTGCGCGGCTGACAGAATGAAGAATCCTTATATTGTTAGAAAGAATATATAATAATATATTATATATATATATATATATATATATATATATATATATATATATATATATTATATATATATATATATATTATATATATATATTAATATATAATATATATATATATATATATATATATATATATATATATATATATATAAATTCGTTCATAAGATTTTACCTTCGTTATAGAATTTCAATTTCTTCTTTTTGACTGAGGTGATTCAAAATATTTTCATTGCTGACTTCTGCTGCTGAGATCTCGATGAATTGACAGCAAAGCAAGACCTGTAAATGCCGATCCTCCCCCCCCCCCCCCCTCCAACACTATTCCGTAAATACGTTTTCAGACTCGCCTTATGTCGAAAAGGTTTTTTCTACTGTTGCGGTGATACAGGCAATACTGCTGAGATATTCAGGAGAGTAGCAAAATGTTAGAAAACCTCCTCTTGTCACACTAAGCCAAAGCACCGATCCCAGTTTTTGGTTTTTCATTTTCTAACAGCCATTTTACGCTGCCAGATACACCACTCCCTTTAGTGTATCCTCGTGAGGGTCTGGAAGTCGTCTTTATAAAAGAGGATGCCTTTTTTCAATATGCTATAAGGTACATTTGCCACTTTTCTGGTAAAATATACTGAAGTGAAACGAAAGTGCGTTCATGCGACGAGAAAATCGATCAGTCACGGAGGAAGAAATCAGATCATTATAAACGCGAATAAAAACTGTAGATGCCCTCGGTGTAATATGATTCGGATCTGATGTAGGTACATTACAACGATGTGTCTGGAACTTCGTAGTCTTGGAATTATTTCAATACCTAAGCTGTCGCATACATTTTTAGCTTGTGTAAATATAATTTTAAACTCTGTGTCTGCATTTTGTCTATCTTTTTCGAGAAGTTGAATAATTGTTTTTTACCAAGTTTATTGCACTGACAATGTCCAAATGGAGACTCTTTAACTGTTTTGACAAGGTGTAGGCTATTCCAAGAAATTTACTTAAAACGTGTAATGTTATTATAAAATTCTAATAACTGATTGAATTTAACAACGAAGTAGCTTTCTTTGATAATTCACCAGGCCATTCTTTTATTTCTTCCAATGAGCGCAAGATGCGCTCAATAGTCTTTTAGGAAACCGCTTTCATGCCGTTCACCACCATCTGTCTCGCACACCTTTTTTGATCCTCTTGTTATTTTGGTTACTAGAAAACTCTTTTATTTTTTATCTTCCAGAAGTTTTGTGCGCTTCGTATTCGATAAAAAAAGTGCATATTTCAGAGATGAATCCTAAGACGTTTCGAATTGCCTGAATTTTAGAAGGGTCTGAGAGACAGATTTAAACAATGTGCTGCGACACAATATGTGTATAGAGCTTTAGGATACTCATTCCGAATCAGATTGCCACTCCTCGGAATTCGCCTACTTCATGGAAAAGAGGCTCCATCATATCCTTGTTTTCTTAAATATTTTCGAGCTTTAAATCAAGAGATAGCCGAGTCGCTCCCAAAATTACATTGCCAAATGCTTCCCTGAGATAGGTCATAAACCGGGAACAAATGAAAAAAATCCTCTCTTTAAGTAAAAGGAGTTATCCCCTCCATCGCCACCAATCGCGTATCTTACACAAAAGTGAAAACTGTTCTGTTTGTTTGGGAAATATCCATTGTTTTATCAGCTAAACTGAAAAAAAAATATTGTTTTTTATCAACTTCTTCTACTATTTATCTTTGTATAAGCTGACAAAATGACTTTATTTCATTCTGTATCATCGGACTCGTATACATTGAATTTTGGACGATAGAAGTGGTTCTTCAAAACCTGATCACCTCCATTTGCCCGAAACCTAAGAAGGCTTCTAATATTTCCGTCATTTAGCTGGAGTTGATAATTTAATACGTCCAGAGTCACTTGAGCCCTTAATGCAAGACCTTTTCCTGGCCACATAAACGTATAGTTTCAATATTGTGGGACAAAGTTTTTTATTTTTCTTCACATGTTACTCAATTTTGAAGTGTATCAGTTGTCATTGTGAATATTGCTTTCGAATTTTTTTCGAAATAAGAGCTTCAATAATATCTTATATATATATATATATATAATATATATATATAATTAATATATAGTATATATAATAGTATATTATATATATATATATATATATATATATATATATATTATATATATATATATATATATATATATATATATATATATATATATATATATATATATAATATATAATATAAATAGATAATATATAACGTAAAACAGGGGCAACATTTGCCACTGGCGGGGTTAACTTTGCCACCATTTTATCCTAACCAATTTTTCTCAAAAAAAAAAAAAATTCTTTAAATAGTAGGAATTTCATATTCTGGAATTAAATAATAGAGATATAAATGAACAAAAAAATTTAAATAAACCTTTTAAAATATTAATGTTTTATATTTTTAAATATTAGGCCTAAATATTTTTTAAAAACCCCCAAAATTTAAGGGTCACCAACTGCCCACCCCCAAAAAAACTGGTTAGTCAAAAAATTATTTTGCATTGTTTGTTTGTTTAAGGTACGTTAGTACACACTGCATACAGAAGGGGAAATGACTGTGAATAACAGTATTCAAGAAAATTGAAGAATTGTAAAAATAGTCACTTTTGGGGTAACTTTGCCATAGGGTGGTAAAGTAACCCCCACGTCTTTTTTGGTTATTTTTGAGTTTATTTAAATAAAAGAATTGATAGTAATAATCACAGAAGTAGAGGGATGCTGGAACGGGGGGTTCCAGGAACCCCTCTCTCTTTTCTGGGGTGTTTTCCAGGCCCTACCTGCGGGGGCTACTTTTCATGTCTGCTGTTTTGTTCTGGGGGGCTTCCCCCCAGGTTGCCCCCTATTCCTGTACATTCGCCATGTATGTGTGTGAGTGTATTTTAAGCCTAACCATATGCTACTGTTCTTTCATGACCGTTTTTCCCCCTACCCCCCTTTGTTCTCCCCCTATGCCCCTTCTTCTATCCTATGACGTCATCACTCAGAAGTGGATCAATGCTAGAACTGGGTTCCATGACCCCCTCAGCGTCTTTCCTGAGGCATTTTCCAGGCCCTCCCTGGTGTGAGCTACCTTCCTGGATACTTTTCATGTCTGGCGTTTTAACCTGGGGGGATGCACCCCAGGGGGTCCCTTATTCCTGTACATTCGCCATGTACGAGATCGCAACATTTAGGGTGGGAGAGTTTGATATCATCAATGTACCAAAGGAAAACAGTGAAACTACTGTTCCTTTCATAGACATAATCCAAGACAAGAAAGGTAAAAACAAAGACCTGGCATACCAGGTCCAGTTCTTGAAACCTATGAGTACCAAAAAGAAAATTTTTGAAGTCATTCCTGATGATATTCATTGGGTTTTGGCAAATATAATTTGCAAATAAGATTACCCCATCCAATTTTAAATGAATATGAAGAATGGGTGTTCCCTTCTTTCCCCTTTCCAGTTTAGATTGTAATTCTTAAGAAAAAGTTAGTAGTTTTAAGGAAAAAAATTAGTTTTAATGAAAAAAAAAAAGAAAAAAAAGGAAAAATATTAGTTTTAAGAAATTTTTATTGTTTAAAAAGGAAATATATAAGTTTCAAAATACTTGGGAACAAAGTCCCTTACTTTAATGTATAGAAAAACCTTGAAAAAAATGGGAAAAATACCAGTGGGCAAAGTTGCCCCCGAAATTTTCACAAAAAAGGAGAAAAAATATATTTATGTCAAAGTTTATGAAAATAATTTACTTGAAAATCTTTGAAAGACTCATGGCAAAGCTGCCCCACAATATAAAGTCCATATCTAAAATTTAACCTATTGAAAATTACATATGAAATAAACGTGGCAAAGTAACCCCGACCTGTGGTCTAACTTTGCCACCCTCAAATTTGACCATATAAAAAAAAGAAAAAACATACTGAAGAATGCTTTTAGGTAAGTGAAGTACAAATGCAGCATCTGTATTTTTAAGCATTTGAATATGTTAAAAAAAATTAATAATTTTTTTCAGGATTTATGCGGAAAAAAAAAAGGTGGCAAAGTGCCCTGTTTACGCCAGAAGGCCAAGGGGAGACTTGAAGCAAGAGTGGGAGTGAGTCGGTGGCAGACTCTTGAAAATGTCAGCCTACCAAAAAATGAGCAGTGCCTTGAAGAGAAGAAGAATAGCTGCAGGAGAGGGAATGTTGGAGAAAGATTGTTGCGCTGGCTGACAGAATGAAGAATCCTTCCTGGGATGAGAAGGAAAGAAATAATATATATATATATATATATATTATATAGTTATATATATATATAATATATATATAATATATATATATATATATATATATAATATATATTAATATATATATATATATATATATATATATATATATATATATATATATATATTATATATATATTATATATATATATATATATATATATATATATATATTTCCATCGTTTTATAAGGTCAATTTCAGTTTTCTTGCTTTTTGACTGAGGTGATTTAAAATATTTTCATTGCTGACTTCTGTGCTGAGATCCCGATGAATTGACAGTAAAGCAGACCTGTAATGCGATCCTCTCCAACACTATTCGGTAAATACGTTTTCAGACGCCCCTTAATGTCGCAAAAGCGTTTTTTTTCTACTGTTGCAGTGGATACAGGCAATACTGCTGAGATATTCAGGGAGAATAGCAATGTTAGGAAACCTCCTCTTGTCACACTTAGCCAAAGCATCGATCGCAGGTTTTGGTTTTCATTTCTAACAGCCATTTACGCTGCCAGATACACCACTCTCCTTTTAGTGTGTCCTCGTGAGGGTCTGGAAGGTCGTCTTATAAAAGAGGATGCTTTTTTCAATATGCCTATAAGGTACATTGCACTTTTCTTGGTAAAAATATACTGAAGTGAAATGATAGTGTTTTCATGCGAGAGAAATCGATCAGTCACCAACGAAGAAATCAGATCATTAATAAACGGAATAAAACTTGAGATGCCTCGGTTAATAGATTCGGGATCTGATGTAGGTACATTACAACGATGTTTCTGAACTTCGTAGTTCTTGGAATTATTTCAATACTAAGCTGTCGCATACATTTTTAGCTTGTGTAAATATAATTTTAAACTCCTGTGTCTGCATTTTGTCTATCTTTTTCGAGAAGTTGAATAATGTTTTTGTACAACGTTTATGCACTGACAATGTCCAAATGGAGACTCTTAAACTGTGTTGCACAAGGTGGTAGGGCTATTCCAAAGAAATTACGTAAAACGGGTATGTAATGTTATTATAAAATTTCTAATAACTGATGTTTGAATTTAACAAACGAAGTTAGCTTTTCTTGATTAATTCACCAGGCCATTCTTTATTCTTCCAATGACGCAAGAATTGGCTCAAGAGGTCTCTTTAAAAGGGAAAACCGCTTCATGCCGTCCACACCATCTATCTCTCACAACCTTTTGATCCTCTTGTTATTATGGTTATTAGAAAACTCTTTTATTTTTTATCTTCCAGAAGTTTTGTGCGCTTGGATCGAAAAAAAGTCCATATTTCAGAGATGAATCCTAAAACGTTTCGAATTGCCTGAATTTTAAAGGAGAGTCTGAGAGACAGATTTAAACAATGTGCTACACAACAATGTGTGTATAGAGCCTTAGGATACTCATTCCGAATTACAGATTGCACTCTCTCCTCGGAATTCGCCTCTCATGAAAGAGGCTCCATCATTATTTTGTAATTCTTAAATTTGAGTTTTAAATCAAGATAGCCGATAGTCTCTCCAAAATTACATTGCCAATGCTTTCCCTGAGACATCATAAACCGGAAAACAAATGATAAAAAAATCCTCTCTTAAGTAAAAAGGAGTATCACCTCCATCGCCACCAATCGCCGTATCTTACACAAAGTGAAAACTGTTCTGTTTGGGATAATATCCATTGTTTTTATCAGCCTAATACGAAAAAAAATATTTTTGATCAACTTCTTCTACTTATTTATCTTTGTAACTAAGCTGGACAAAATGACTTTATTTCATTCTTGTATCATCGACTCGTATACATTGAATGTTTGGAACGATAGATAAGAAGTGGTTCTTCAAACCTGATCACCTTCACATTGCCTCGAAAACCTAGAAGGGCCTTCTAATGATTTCCGTCATTTCAGCTGGAGTTGATAATTTAATACGTCCAGAGTCACTTGAGCCCCTTAATGCAAGACTTTGCTGCCACATAAACGTTATAGTTTCAATTGAATTGTACAAGTTTTCTTATTATTTTCTTCACATTTACTCATTTTTGAGTTGTCCAGTTGTCTTAATATGCTTTCGATTTTTTTCTGATTAAGAGCTCAATAATATCTTTATTATATATATATAATATATATATAATATATATTATATCATATATATATTATATATATATATATATATATATATATATATATATATATAATATATATATATATAGTTGGTTTTCTGCCTGAAAAAAAAATGCAGTCGATAATTTCGGGGGGGGCTGCAGCCCCCCTGCCTACCCTATGTATACGCCCTGATATATATATATATATATATATATATATATATATATATATATATATTATATATTATTATATATATATATATATAATATATATATATATATATATCATATATATTATATATATATATATTATATGACGCTTATATATATATATAGTACTATTATTTATTATTGATTTATTTATTTTATTATATTTTTATTCATTCATTATTTATTCATTATTATTCATTATATCTTATTCTGTCTTTAAAAAGTTGCCCTTTATAAAATATGATCAGTGGCATAATTTTACTTGTGTTGAAATTTCTTTCGCGAATGTGTCACAAATATTGATCTAAAATTTGGCACATCAAAAAGGTTTGTGTGGCACAACCTTCCCTTTTTAAAACCATGCTGGGAGTTATACAATATCTTATCTTCCAAATATTTCTCTATATGACCTTACAGTAACTTTTCCAAAATATTTACAACCAAAGATGTTAATCTAACTGGCCTATAATTTCCCAAATCTTCCTAACTACCTTTGTTATAAATAGGCATAACATAACTGTTTCCAGTCTGTCTGGTACCTCAACAAATGTTATAAATTGCTTAAAAATCAGATATAGTGCATTTGCAATGCTGGTACTACCCTCCTTCATAATTCTAACATATATAGGCCCTATATATATTTGTTATACTTGGGTCAATATGTTCCACTAAAGATTTAATGTCTTTTACATCAAATTCATATTCTGTAAGTATTTATTACATGCATACCAAAACTATTAGTCTTCAAACTATTATCCAATCTTTCCTCAGTAAACATTGACGCTAAAATAAAGGATGAAAATGTTGACCAATTCACTTAATTGAACTCACTAAATTCATTCAAGTTTAATTGGACCAATTGTCCTATTGTTGCTTTTAAATTTATAAAAGCAAAAAAAAAAAACTTTCCATGCTTTCTTATTACTATTCCTGCCTAAATGAATATTTTTGCCCTTCTATTGAATGCCGTTAGTTCATTTCTATTTTTTTTCCTAAAATCATTCTTCCCCTAATTACTTACCTTGAATATTTTAAAAACATCTGCATTTTTGTGATTTTTCTCATCATCTCTCAATTCCACCAAACAGGTTTTTTCTTCACCACCCTAATGGGTTTTCTGATCTTTAAAAACATACTGACTGAATATTATCAAAATTGACTTAAAAATGTTTCCATGCATGATTTAAAACAGTTTTAGTGTCTTCTAAACTCTTTATCCCAGTCAATTATACAGTACTAAGCATGTCTCAAAATTTGGTAAAATTGCCATCTCAGAAATCTAACTTATTAACTTGTAATTTGGGCCCAGATATCACATTTATGTTGAATCTAATTATATTATGGTCACTAATTCCTAAATTCTCCTCAACTCTAACCTCATCCACTATACTTCCATTGTAAGTTAATATTAAGTCTAACAGTGCATCGTGTCTTGTAGGTTCATGGACCATCTGACTCTCCAATGGCTCACAGAATACTGGGATATTGGGGGCATACTTTCTTGAAGAACCAAATTATGATTGAGACAAGTTGATCATAACTTTTACTATAGAAATTGATGTACATATATTTGGGACACAACTTAAATCATTTGTAAGAGTTTAATTTTTGACTTGCCACATTTAAAGTACCATTTGTGTTTCGGGCATAGTGTATGAAAATGAAACATTGCCTTCTTTGTCTGTTTTTAAATCAGCCCAAGAACATTTACTGCATCAAAACCTTTAGTTCTGCAGGAAGTTACTATTATATATTGGTTATAGTTATAGCATCCATTTCCACCTATTCCACAAACCCAAGAAACCTTTCATGAGCTACCCTTTTTTCATAAAAATACCAAACACCAAATGATGTGTCACTGCTCTCTTCTGCCAGTACTGTACAAATAAGGTTTTTGCCATTGATGATGATATCTTTAACAACCAATCTGAGGGCTTTAAATTTCTAAATTCAAAGAAGTATTCTAAATACCCTGTATATATTATAATATTATACTATATATGATATATTATTAAAATATATATACCTATATATATATATATACCACAATCTTATTTAACCTATTAGGTAGAATTCTTCCGCTATTTTTAAAAATAAACGCGTATATTTTAATAATTAGTTTTTATTATATCTACTATATTTATTATAATACTTATATGTATATATACTAATACTAAATATTATAACTGTAGTTATATACATATCTATATATCACTCATTACTATCATACTATATAACTACTACTATATATACTATATATATATACTATTATCCAGCATAATATATCATATATCATATATATTTTATATATAAAAAGCAAAAAAAAATATTGTATCAAAAACAAACGAAGCTCAACGACAAACAATGCCTCAAAAAGCGCACACCTGAGTAAAACTAATGCAGCAATGCTGAAACATCGCGGCGCCAAAGCTAAGTTTGTGCGTTCATGAGCCGAGGCATTGTACGCGGGTTCAAAGTTCAAAATTTGTCTCAGAAAATTGGTGATTCGTGGCCGATATTGTCGTGATACTAGAGGCCGCTTTCGTGACCCATAGGTCACACTCTATAATATATATACGCTATATTATATATATACTCGTAGAACAATATAATTATATATATCTATATATATAATACTATATATCATATAGGCTCATATAACTTATATATATAATATTAATATTATATATTCATACACGTATATATATCACTATATATATTACGTATATATAAATATACTATATATACTATATCATATATATATACTAATTATATATATAATCATATTAATAGGTAACATATATACATAAGTACTGATATAATATAAGTATATATCTATATATAACATAAATATAATATATATATATATATATATATAGTACACGTTGTGGGTGAGATGAATGCGACTTTATTAATTGTGTTCTATTAAATAAATTATATTTCTTATTTTCGCTTATGTTTATTTTTTTTATCTTTTCTCTCTCACCAAAAATAAAATTTTGGCCTGAATTCTTTGCCAACGTTTAACGCTTTTGAACTTTTCACAAGAAATGAGATTTAAAAAAGGTTTCAATTCAAATTTATCAATTTACATGATCGAATATATTTTTTTTTTTTTTTCATTATTTTTGTAGGAGTATTTTGGAAATGCTGCCAACACAATAGCAACGCTTATTTAAGATGTACCACATATAATTTATAAGTATATATATATATATTATTATATAAGCATATATATCATTTATATAATTATATATTACATTATTATATAATATATACCTATATATATATCATATATATATACTAATATCATTATATATATATATAATACTATATATATATTAATTATACATAGATATATATAGTATAGTTATATTACACTAATAATACTATATTACCGGCCCCCATGGCTTATATAGGGAGGAAATATTTATTTATTTGTTTATATAGTCCATGGACTTCATAAAATGTGACGGCTCGACTGAAGCAAAATCATTATCTTACGAAACATTTCAGGCATGATTCAAGAAGGTTTAAATTGGTTTGCCGCTAGGTTTTTGAAATGTAATTTTTATAGTTTTTTACATCACCGCAGGTAGGTGACATATAAGATGCGTTTCATTTTAATGTGGATCCCCGCGGTAGGCCTATTCCACAATTCTATTTTTTTAATAATGCATTAATTTCTATTTGGTGTCTTGTTTTATTACGCACTCAACAGAAAACGTCCTATTATCAAATTTTTTTTTAATTCAGACTCTTTTATCTGCATTATTAGGACGGTGCAACCACTGGAGATGATGAAAGGATATTAGTGGTTGGTGCTAGTCTGCATTAGTAATCAACAGATCTTTCTGATTATACATCCACTACTCGGCATAGAATCTGTTACAAATTCTTTAACGCTCGAATTTTTGAGGCTGATGTTCTTTAAGAAACGTAGCATGTAGAGAGCTAAGTGGGAAAAAACGAACGATTGAGCTGGAAACAACATTCTTGTCAGTGCTTTTCACATTTACCTTTTCAGTTATACATTAATAAGTATCACGTTTGGCTTGATGTATGTAAAACCTGCTTGTGCAAGCTGCAACCCATTTTGCTATTCAACATTTGTGGATATTTTATTCATCAAAATGAGCAAGTGGATACGAGTCTTCCTCACATTACAAAAGGAGCTGAAAACCTATTAGGAACATAATGAAACGGACAGCAAACTTGTACCTAAATCCTTTTTCATTGCCACCCTTACTCTCTCTTTTACGCTAAAATAGCTTATAATGCCCCTAATAATTAATACAATTTTGAATGGCTGTAAATTTGATGCAAAATAACATTAACTCAATGCAGCGCACTAGGCTGCCGGAATGAAAAACCATTTTTCAGGCGTACCTCCTATATAAATCAAGGATCTTGTTATTCTAGTATAGTTCGCGGTAATCTGACCTAGGGTGGAATTTTTGCAGCTGATCTTTACAGAATGTTCACAATTTCATCCATTCCAAGAAGTTATGTGGTGCTACACGTTTCATAGATATTTTATTTATATTCTTCCAAATCTGCTGAAATCATTCGAATAATGGAATATCTGGGACCTTTTGAGATATTATATATAGCATGTATCAAAGACATCAGATATAATGAGTTTCCTTAATATGGATGTCGACAAGGTAAGCAAAGTAAATTTCTTTGTAAATATATTTTTCAATCTCTGACTACAATGCACATTTTTGGTTCTCAGTGACTTATAGAACACCACCATGTAGTATCAAAACCAACATAACGCTTCGATAACATTCTTTCTAAACATTCCCAATCTTGTAGGCAATCATTACAGCTATGCTCAAATATTTTTTCCTGTGTCCTTTAGCAATCTTAGTCACAACCAAGAGTATTAATATACCTCCTTCAGTACTAAAATAGGTAACCCTATCCTACCCTCTATCAGTTCCAAGTTAAATCACGATATTAACTTTCCACCCAGTGTTACGTAAGAGGCTGTCTCCAATTGGTAAAGGATTGCCGTAGATCTATCAAAAATTTTCATTCCGTATGTCCTTTCTTTTTCGTCTCCTCGTAACGTGCTTCTGACTTATAACCAACTCTATCAATATTCATTTCACAGCAGGAAGAAGAAACAGGAGCAGATGACCATTCATTGCCTTACGCATCGCTCAAATATTTGGTTCTATCTAAACAGCTGCATAGCGTAGGTCAGTTGGAAAATAATATGGAATTATTAGTGTATTTTAGTTTTTTCAAGTTTGAGAGCTCCCCAATCTCTGGCTTGGCCATGCAACTACTACTTGAGACCTTTTACGTCACAATAGGATTTTCTCTCGTCGATGTGTAATGATTTGGAAATTGAGTCGGTCGTGGGATCTAAATGTTCAATCAGCTTCTATACTTTCAAATTCAACAGCTGATGATTTCTTTTGCGAAGAATTTGTTTGTCTCTTCGTGCATTTTCTTTGATTAATCTTTTTTCTTTGTGTTGCTTAACTAAAGAAGATTATTGAAACTTCTGACAATGCTCTATTGTTCAGCCTTTTCTCTTCTGAGTTTGACAAAAATAATTTTGTCAATCTTTAATTGATATCATTTCAAGTGCTTATTAGCATTTGATCATCAAAAAGATCAGTTAAACCCAATTTAGAAATTATATTTACTTGTAATTCATAATCGATTAATTTGTTTTTCTTCAATTCTTGAATTTGAATGTCTTTATAGATATATGTGGCAACTTCAATTTGGTCTTTGATATATGTGGTACTGTTTGGCTTTGATTGGAAATTTACATGTCGTCCACATTGTTGAAATTTCGAGAACTTTATTGGAAGCCTCTTTCAAAGTATATTTCATATTACTGCTAATATTAGGTATATGTATGACAGAGATTCTAATGTTAGATCTAGCGGAGGTTTCATTACTAATTTTATTGATAGTATGTCCAAGCAACCATAGTTTGCTGTATTTTCTTGTTTTTATTGAAGAATTACATAGGTGAATACAATATTATCATACCAATGAATTTATATGTATTAATCGTGAGATAATGGACATCTTCCTACAGCAGAAAGATAAAATAATAAACACACAAGCCTATTCAATGAACTCTGCAGATAAAGGAGCTAACTTCACACTGCTAGGTCAAACAAAAAAAACCACAAACACTGAAATATATTACATTTAGCAGCAGTTATTCGTTTTGTGCCAACATTGTCAAGGGTAGACGCAGTTAAAACTTTTTTAAAGATGGCATTAAATTTTAACATCGTTGATTTACTAACCTAAGTCTTACAATTTCGAAAGTAAGAGTTCAATTGTTATCATTTAATATTTCATGGAAATTAAATTAAGTTGTATTTTTGAGCTAAAATTAGCGAAATATAAAAATTTCTTATTAACTTACCAATATGCAAAATAGGCAACTTCACTACTTCAATCTTCCTCCGCCTGGCGGGCAGCACTAAAACGTTATCCCTCCAATTAAGCTGAATATTTTGCAAAGAACATTTCTATATCCAACTTCACAATTTCCAATGTTGAGAGTGTAACTTCATTAAAATTATCATTATTGGGCCACAACTAAATGAATTCTTATATGTATATAATATTATATATATATATATATCTACTATATATATTAATATACTTATCTATATATATACTATATACTATCTATATATATATATATATATATTACTATACACAGTAATAATACTATTTATATAAGGGTGGGTAGGGATGGGGGGAGGGGAGGGGAGGAATGAAAAGGGGCAAGTCAAGATCATGGAAGAGTGGGAGGGGGAGGGGGAACAATGTAGATGTCATAGTGAGTGATCGAGTGAGTGAGTGAGTGAGTGAGTGAGTGAGAAAGAGAGAGAGAGAGCGATGAGATTACCTCCCATCAGAGGAGAGGCACTAAAGAGTTGAACCAAAAAAAAGAGAGGCTAGAACATGGGAAGAGCTAGTGCACACGAATATACAAAGCGTTCCGCCCCCTAGTGATTATTTCAGTTGTAAAAAGCGTCAATGTCCATTATGTAATTAATTACCCTTGGCACTAAATCTCAGTGTATTTGTTTATATACAAGAAACTGGCCTGAGAGCAGCGTTCATCTCAACAGCAAGACGGGTCCGCGCGACCCCCCAAAGAGGGGGCCGTGAGCGGAGACACCTTGAAGCGCAGTGGGTCACATAAAATATAAATATTTATAATCAAATGTTACACAGTTGCTATTTATAAAAGTAATACTTAATAAAGATAAATTATATGCCTAATGCAATCGAAACAGCATCTTTATTTATTCAAGGAATATGGGTGATAATATATATATATTACTATATAAAGTATATATATATTGTAATTACTACTATGGACTAATTCAGCATATACTTATATAGTATTATGTATATATACAATATAGATATACTATATACTATCATATATAATATATATATTATTATATATTATATACTAATAATGTATCATATTATAATATTCTTAAGTATATGGGGTAATTATTGGGTCGCGAGTCGTTGAACTAACTGTTATGCGTTCTTGTCTTCGGTGCGGTCGCGAGACGTCTAAAAGAGTTGAGACAAAAGTGGCTAGTAGAGTTATCCGTCACAGGAAAGCCACCTTATGGATTTATCCCCGTATTCAAACTTCCGAACGCTATGCAATGTTTTTATTCAAAATCTATTTTTTGGCTATTCAAAAACTAAAATCTTTGTCAAAAACATTTTGTGACATTTCAAGTTCCTTATTTTTTGCCTATTCTCAAATATCTCCTCCAACGCTGTCTTATTTTTCTTTCCTTCTCTTAATCCTAATTATTCTTAAATAATTTCTCACATAGTGCCTTATTTTGCTTATTCTCAAATATCTTCGACGTTGTCTTATTTTTTTTTCCTCCTCTCAATCCTCGTTGCAAGACCCTAGCTGTCTTACTTCTCTCCCTAAGAGGTCTTACTTCTCTCTTTAAACTGTCTTACTTCTCTCCTTAAGTTGTCTTACTTCTCTCCTTAAGCTGTCTTACCTATCTCCTTAAGCTGTCTTACATCTCTCCCTAAGCTGTCTTACTTCTCTCTTTATCTGTCTTACTTCTCTCTTTAAGCTGTCTTACTTCTTTCCTTAAGCTGTCTTACTTCTCTCATTAAGATGTCTTACTTATCTCTTTAAGCCTTCTTACTTATTGTCCTAAGCTGCCTTACTTCTCTCCTTAAGGTGTCTTACTTCTCTCCTTAAGCTGTCTTACTTCTCTCCTTAAGCTGTCCTACTTCTCTCCTTAAGCTGTCTTTCTTCTCTCCTTAAGCTGTCTCACTTCTCTCCTTAAGCTGTCTTACTTCTCTCTTTAAGCTGTCTTACTTCTCTCCTTAAGCTGTCTTTCTTCTCTCCTTAAGCTGTCTTGCTTCTCTCCTTAAGCTGTCTTACTTCTCTCCTTAAGCTGTCTTATTTCTCTCCTTAAGCTGTCTTACTTCTCTCCTTAAGCTGTCTTACTTCTCTCCTTAAGCTGTCTTACTTCTCTCCTTAAGCTGTCTTACTTCTCTCCTTAAGCTGTCTTACTTCTCTCCTTAAGCTGTCCTACTTCTTTCATAAGCTGTCTTTCTTCTCTAGCTGAGTCTTCTACTATCGCCTAGATTCAGCTTGAGTATGAGGAACGTGTAAGTAAAGTAATTCTTTCTGCCATGGTGGTGTTCATTACTATCTCTTTAACTATCATCCTATCATTCATTCGCTATAACGTTTGCAATAACTTTCGAGATTTTCGAATATTTCATAATCATTCAGCTTTAGGAGTCATGTATTATCCACTCTATTTCTAGACTCTTCTGCATTATCTCCTCCCTCCATTTCAAACTCATTTTCTTATATGAAAGTTTGAGCCTCACGGGCATTGCCCTATTCAATGAAGGGAACTGCTCTAGGTAATTTTTACCTAGGATCCGGACGAAGAATCAAATCCTACCCTATTGCCTTGCAGCTATGTCACTGTACCGATTGCCCCACGGTAATCAGCAAGGTGTATTATTCATTTTTTTCTAATAAAAGGATACAGTTCTAAAGGTAGGACTCCTTTAGTTAAGTATTCTGAGGAGTACCTCCAAAACTTCTTGATGTCTCTCAAGTTGTTTGTTCTGTATCGGGACATTGCTTATCATCATTTGAAACACATCATAAATATATGGAGTGGATCTACGCACAAATCGTTTTGATATTATGAAATTTATCATTTAAGTTTTTGTTCAATTCTCTTACTGCTACTTATTCCCCCATCTACTGCTACTTATTCCATTTCTACTGCTGCTAATTTCCTTCTCCTACTGCTACTAATTCCCTAAACTTAAAAAATATTGAGTAGGCGATTTTTGAACGATTCCTGGATGAGATATTGTGTATAATTTTCTGATGTTTGATATCGAAAGTAGTTCATTAGGCACTGAAACGTTGAGGATTGTTAGAATCATTGTTACAGACCACCCTCATCTTTTGATCGAGCTGCATCTATTACTACTTCTAATTCTACATAGTAATCGGACAAAATGCCAAATCAAACTACCTAGATACAAAATGTCCTAGGACAGAAAGTCCAAGAGAACAAAATGCATTTACTGGAGGAAATCTATGAATGATCGTAGTAATATCATTGAAATTTTAATAGCATTAAAAATTTTAATAAAAAAAAACTTGTAAACTCAAGTGTATTGAACCCCTTCACTTTAGAGCCGGAGTCGGAGGGTCGCAAGGTTTTGGATGGAGCCGGAGCCGGAGCCGGACCGAATTTTTTTCTTTTTTGTGGAAAGAGAACAATATTTTGTTGTTTTAAGTGCAGCCGTAGTTAGTTTTTTTTTTTTACTAAGGATTTACGGACTAGGAATCGAACCGCACCCTTGCCCTATAGCGACTCTTGGTCGCGTCTAGACCGATTAAGCCACGATAGGGGAATCAAGTTATTTTTTCCTTTTGTTATTACTGTGGAAACACCCACGGCATCCCCGACTATGTGAAGCACACGGAGCTTAGGATTCGTCCTGTCTTCCGGGAAATCCTCACTATGGTATAGCAATTACCTAAAAAACAGTTCCACTCCCTTGAACTGGTTGATATGGCCCTATTAAGGTATATACTTTTTATTTAAAAAAACAGGCTCCTGAGAAGGAGTCGAAGACAGAGCCAGATATACAGCTTGAGACGGAGACACAGTTGGAGCCAGAGGCAAAGACGGAGAAAGAAACAAAGCTAGAGCTGGTGTAACCACAGACAGAGTCAGATAAACAGATAGAGCCGGATAAGCAGCTAGATCCGGAGACACAGATGGAGACGAGATCACCAGCTAGAGCCGGATACACAGATGGAGCCAGAGACACGCTAGAGTGGAGACACAGATCGAAGATAGAGACACAGCTAGACCTGGAGACCCAGTGAGCCAGCATATTTAGCTTAGAGCGGATAAACAGCTTACAGCCGGAAGGCACAGATATGGAGCCGGAGACACAGCTAGAGCCATAGACACAGTTGGAGCCGGAAACACATATCGAGCCGGAGACACAGATGAAGCCGGAGATACAGCTAGAGCTCAAGACACAGCTAGAGCCGGAGACACAGTTGGAGTCAAGGACAGCTGGAGCCGGAGTCGAAGATAAGGCCAGTGATAGCTAGAGCGGACGACACATGATGGAGTTCGGAGAGACATAGATAACTGAGGAGACACAGCTAGACGTGGGAGGACCACAGGACGGAGTCGGATGAACAGCTGAGAGCCGGAGACAGCTACGGAAACCGGAGACACAGCTGAAGCCGGAGAAAACCAGAATGTGCGATCAGAGATACAGCTGGAGCCAGAGACACAGCTAAGCTGGAGAACGCATAGGAGCCGGCAAAACAACTTACCCGGCTTCAGCCAAACAACGACTCTGAAGAACAATATAGCAACAATGCTAAAAATCATAATAATGACAATAAAACAATGTAAAAATATGAAACTACAATAGCGATTAAAAAATAATTTGTATGCTTTTAAATAAATAAATAGTATATAAATTGTATGATAATTAATAAATAACAATAATAAGAATTATAATATAATAATAATAATAAAAATAATAATAACTAATAATAACGATTATAAAAAATAATTTTTAATAATAATGTTAATAATATTTTAAATAACAATTTTAATAATAATTAATAATAATAATAATAATAATAATAATAATAATAATAATAATAATAATAATAATAATAATAATAATAATAATAATAATAATAATAATAATAATAATAATAATTAATAATTAATGAATAATAATAATAAATAATAGATAATAATAATAATAATATAATAATAATTTATAATTATAATTAAATCAACTAATAATTATGTACGTTGATAATAATAGAAAAATATTAATAATAATCCCTTGTAATATTATTACAAGAATAGATAAGTATAATAATTTAATAATAGCATTAATAAGTTAATAATAATAATAATAATAAAATAATAATAATCAATAATAATAATTACATAACAATAACAATGAAACAATAACAATAACAATAAACTAATAACATAAAACAATAACAATAACATAACAATAATAGATACATAATAATAAATAATAATTCAATCAATAATACATAATATTTGAATTTATTATTATTATTATTATAATTATTATCTATTATTATTATTTTATCACACGGCCTTCATATATTATTATTTATTATTATTATTATTATTATTATTATTATTATTATTATATATTATTATTATTTATTATTATTATATTATTATTATTTTTTATTATTATTACTTAAATGTATATCATAAGTGGACATCATACATCATAAATATCATACGTGTGATGTAAGATTAGAAAAATGGACTCATATTAGAGCTGCATTCACATACATACATACATTACATACCATACATACAATACATAACATAGCATACAGTTCTTTGCTACATACATCATACCATACATACCTATACATACATAATACATATACATACATACATAACATACATAACATACATAACCACAACATACAACATACAACAATACATACATACATACATAGACATAACTTGTAAGTATTATTCTCTCTTCGTAAGATATATACTTGAACTAATTACATACATACATACATGAATTAAGGTACATTTAATGCATGGAAGGATCCTTCGTTCTAGTCTTAGTACTAAATTATTTAATTAAAAGAGGATTTGGTTTAAATTAAAAATTTTATACATGCAATGAATTAAGAATTTAGGGATTATTATATATTATTCCATTATAAACTTATTATCTATTCTTTTTAAATTATTATAGTATCATTATTATTATTGATCTTTTAAGTCATATTCATGTATTCATATTCATATATATTATTATATATCTATTAATTATTGATAATTATTATTATTTTTATTTTATTCTACGTATTTATTTTTATTTTTCTTTTTTTCTTTTTCGTTATATCTTTTTTTTTATTTTTTTTTTTGTTTTTTTATTTTGTGTGTATTTGTTTGGGTATTTTGTCATTTTTCCTTTCCTCTTTATCTTCTTTTTCCTTTTTCCATTTTTAAGTTTTTTCTTTTATTTCATTTTTGTTCCTTGTTATTTCTCTTTTTTCATTTTCCTTTTTCATATCTATTTCCATTTCCTTTTCCTTTTCCGTTCTTCCATCTTTCTCATCTACTTTCTTTTCCTATTTTCCGTTTTCCTTTTTCCTCAAGTGCTTGTTCTTTTCTTTTCTCTCTTTCTTTCTTCACTTTTCTTTCTTTTTTCTTTCCATTTTTCTTTGTATCTTTTTTTTAACTTACTCTTAATTATATTGTAAACATCGATTTAATTGTATTAATCAATTACTTAATTATATTAATATATTCTATTATTACTATATTATTATATTATATTATCTATTTGAGTCAGCATTATTATTATTCTCTCATTATTATTATTTTGTTAATATAATGTACTATTATTAATAATTATTATTCATTAGATTATATATTTATCTCTATTGCTATTATACAGTATATATTGATTAGACTACTACTTAATGCAATCATTGGTTAAAGAATCTTTTCTTTTCTTTTATTTCTTTTCCTTTAGTCTCTTTCTTTCGTTTTCACACTTCAGGCTCCTTTATTATTTTCTATAATTTTTAATTACCTCCGCCACTTATCAATATGCGACCATACTGTATTTAGCAGATCATTAGGATAATAATAATTAATAATAATAATAATAATAATAATAATAATAATAATTAATGCGCTTAACAATATATATAAATCAATACATAAATAATGAATAGATAATAATACATAATAATAAATAAGAAAAAGAAACGAACAATATCAGCTAATGCAATATACCATCCATAATTAAGTAGAAACAGATTCAAAGCGGCATAGAAATCACGCAAAAGCGAACAAGCTACAAAGTGATAGACAGCGCGGAAGTCTTCATCACTCAGCACTGAAAGTATTCACCGTAATAACCAAATTAACGTAAAGAAAAAGAAAAAAGAAACGAAATAACGAAAAAGATAAAACTACATAAAATACATAATAATAATAGTATATTCATTATTTAGCAAATCAAGTATAAATAATAAATAATAATAAATCAACTAATAACTAATAACTAAATTAATATAAGATGAGTAAAACAATTACCATAATTAATCTACATCACATAATATAATAAATAATGAGATCAAAAACTCCCTATATTAGGTGTCTAATATAAATGAATAATAAATAATAAATAAACTTAACTAAATGAAAACAAATACAGGATAAGAGAATAACTTCTAAATACATAATAATAATAAACATCATACTACTACTACTACTAACTTAACTAATACAAAGAAAAGCATAAAAAAAAGGAAAAAGGAAAAGAAAAAGAAAAAGAAAAAGATAAAGAAGGAAAAGGAAAAAGAGGTTAAATAAAGGCAAAAAGTGATAAAAAGAACGTAATATTAAAAACAACAGGAAAAAAGGAAAAGGACAAGAAAGAAACATGGAGTCATCGAGAACTAGAAAAGCGCAAAAAAGAAAACTGATACGATCCAAAGAAAAAAAAAAAAAGAAGAGAAAAAAGAAAAAAGAAAAAAGAAAAACAAGAAAGAAAGAAAAATGGAAAATAAAAAAAAAATAAAAAAAATAAAAAAAGAAACAAAATGAATAAAAAAATATAACGAAAAAAAAAACAAAAAGATAATTACAAAAAAAGGTATAATCAAAGCAATAAAACAATATATACATACACTACACAAGCTAAACAATAATAATAGCAATAATTACAATATAAATAAATAAATGAAATAATAGATTTAAATAGTAGATACATAATAACAATAAATAATAATAAAAATAATGAATAATAATAATCAATAATAATAATAATAATTTAATTTAATAATAATAATCCCTAAAATTCAATATAATATTAAATTGTAAGTAAAATTTTTTAATTATACTGTAATTCTTTTTTAAATATACATAATTATAATAGAATAAATTTACATTTTTCCATAATTACGTACTGTAAAATACATTAACTGGTGTAGATGTATGTATGTAGATGTATGTATGTATGTTATGTTATGTTATGTATTGTTATGTTATGTATTGTATGTATGTATTATGTATGTTATGTATGTATGTATGATAGCTTATACTGTATGTGTCTGTCACTGAGTATGATAACCTGTATGTATGCATGCTATATGTACTGTTATGTATGACTATGTATGATTTGATTTATGTATTGGCATATGATAACCTTGAGTACACCAACTTGTATGCTATGTCGGATGTATGATCACTGTATGTAAGTATCTGTATCGGAATGTCTCAGACGTTATGCTAATATGGAGTACCATATCTTTCTATCTTTCCCATACTACACGTATGCTCCTCTTCATTAATATATGTGATGATGCATCACATTTACCATGGATATACATTTAAACTCGTGCGAATAAAATAATGAATAATAGATATCATAAAATAATAATAATAATAATAATAATAATAATAATAATAAATAAAATAATCAATTAATATAATTAATAATAATAATAATAATAATAATAATACATAGATCAATTATATAATATAAAATAAATCAATTACATACATGAATAAATAATACATAATATATATAATATTTTCTCATCTATATTATTATTTATATTATTATCTTCGATTGTTATTGTTATTGTTATTGTTATTGTTCATACCTTCGAAACTTGACTGATTGTTTATTTGTACTTGTTATTTGTATTTATTATTATTATTATAATTTATTCTATATTTATTATTATTATTATTATTATTGATTATATATTATTATTATATATTATTATTATTATTATTATTATTTATTATATAATTCATTATGTATGTATTGAATTATTATTATTAGTATTATAATTAAACTTATTTTATAATATAATCCATTATAATAGTATTCCAATAACGTATCTTTATTATTACTCTAGTTCATGATTCAAGTCTATTCCATTTATTAATTTATTATTATCACTACGTATTATCTACTATTATTAGTATATCCTCATATTGATGTACTATATTATTATCCTTATTATCTGAATATTCATTATATTATTATTATTCTGATTATTATTACTTATTATTCATATATATATATTAATTATATCTATATTCATCTATTATATATATATTTATTCTCTTATGATTATACATTATTATTATTATTATTTCCCTCACCTTCATTATTATTATTATTATTTATTATTATCTATTATTATTATTATCTATTATTATTATTATTATTATTATTATTATTATTATTATTATATAGCTAACAAATTATTTTTTAAATCGTTATTTCAGCTCATATTTTAACATTCGCTTTTTGTTTATAGATTTTTACATTGTTAAATATTGTTTTCAGACTGTTTGGCGGAGCCGGTAAATTGTTTTGCCGGCTCCTACTGCGTCTCCACTCTAGCTGTGTCTCCGGTTCCAGCTTGTATTCTCTAGATCCCATCTGTTTCGCTCAGCTGTACCGACGTGTTTCTCCGTTCCGTATATGCGCCTGCGTCCTCAGGCTCCCGCAGGCTGTGTCTGCCAGACTCCGCTCATGTGTCTCCCACCTCTAGCTGTGTCTCAGTTATCTATGTCTCTCCGACTCCATCTGTGTCTCCGGCTCTAGCTACACTATCCTTCATTCTTTCGACTCGGCTCCAGCTGTCTTCAGACTCCAACTGTGTCTCGGCTCCTCCAGCTGTGTTTGAGCTCTAGCTGTTAAATTTCTCCGCTAATCTGGTGTCTCCGGCTCCGACCTGATGTAGTCTCCGGATCTCCAACTGCTCGTCTGATGGGCTCTAGCTACGTGTCTCCGGCTCCATCTGTGCTTCTCCGGCTGTAGCTGTTTATCCGGCTCTAGCTATGTATCCGGCTCCATCTGGGTTCCAGGCTCTAGCAATTTATCCAGCTCCATCTGTGTCTCCAGCTCTAGCGGTGTCCTCTGGCTCCATCTGTGTCATCCGGCTCTAGTCTGTTGTCTCCGTCTCCGTATCTCCGTTTCTCTTGATCTAGCCTCGCATGTATTCCCGTCTATCTGTTTATCTAGACTCCGTCTGTGTTACCAGCTCCCCTTTAGGTTTTCTCATTCTCCGTCTTTGCCTCTGGTTGCCACTGTGTCTCCGACTCAAGCTGTATATCTGGCTCTGTCTTCGACTCCTTCTCAGGACCCCTGTTTTTTAAATAAAAAGTATATACCTAAAGGGCATATCGACCAAGTTTCCAAGGAGTATGGGAACTGTTTTAGGTAATTGCTACCTAGGATCCGGAAGAAGGATCGAATCCTAGCTCTGTGCTTCGCATAGTCGGGCTGCCGTTGTTCCACAGTAACAAAGGAAAAAATAATTGATTCCCCTATCGTGGCTTTAAATCGGCACCCATGAGAGACCGACAGCACAGTCGGATAGGCAAGGGATAAGCGGGTATCGCATTCCTAGTCCGGATTATCCTAGAGTAAAAAAAAAAACGTAACATAGGCTGCACCTTAAAAAAAATTTGCTTCCTTTCCACAAAAAAGAAAAAAATTCGGTCCGGCTCCGGCTCCGGCTCCGCATCAACAAAAACCTTGTGACCCCGACTCCCGACTCGAAAGTGAAGGGGTTCGATACATTTTGCAGTTAAAAGTATTTTTTTCTATTTAAATTTTTAATGTTATTAAAATTTCAATGATATTACTACGATCATTCATAGTTTCCCCTTAAAATCAATTTCTGTGCTTATTGTAATAGAGATAGCGGGAGAAGTGCGATGGAACATTTCTGTGATTAGAAAGATATTATAGGTAAATTAGTAGCTACGGCAAGAGATTGAAGGACACATTAGCAGTAGTAGAAAATGGAATTAGCAGCAGTAGATGAGGAAATTAGTAGTAGTAGGAGATGGAATTAGCAGCAGTAAAAGATGGAATTAGTAGCAATAGATGAGGGAATTAGTAGCAGTATGAGAGGTAATTAGGAGCAGTAGAAGATGGAATTAATAGCAGTAGATTAAGGAATTAGTAGCAGTAGGAGAGGGAATTAGCAGCAGTAGAAGATGGAATGGAAGTACCAATAAGAGAATTGAACAAAAACTTAAATCTATAAATTCCATATTTCAAAACGATTTGTGCGTAGGCTCCACTCCATATATTTATGACTGTGTCTTCAGAATCAACGAAACAAAGTGCCCAGATACACGAACAAACACAACTTAAGAGACATCAAGAACGTTTGGAGGGATTACTCCTCAGGAATACTCTCATACCATAGAGGAGTACAGACCTTTGTAGAACTGTCTTCTCTTATATTAGAAAAACAATTTGCGCATCAAATAGACCTTGCTGGATTTACATCGTGGGGACGATATCGGGTACTAGTGAATAGCTATGTCAAACCAGGCCATGAGGCTTCTAGGTAATTTCGATTCTTCGTCCCGGATCCATAGATGTTTCAAACAATTACTCAGAAGCAGGTTCCCTTCATTGAATTTTAGGTCTAAATGCCCTGTGACGAGGCCTCAAAACTTTCATATAAGAAGAGATGAGTTTGAAATGGAGGGAGGAGATAAATAATGCAGATGTAAGTCTAGGATAAGTACGATGATCATCTAAAGCTGAATTAGAAGATTATGATGATTGAAGAGAGTCCAGCTTAAGGACTGAATAAGTAAAGACAGCGTTAAGGCAAAGAAGCTAGACAGCTTAAGGAGAGAGAGTCAAGGACAGCTTAAGGAGATAAGTAGCAGGATACAGCTTAAGAATAGAGTAACGAGCAGGCTATAAGGAGAGAAGTAGAGGACAGAGCTTAAGGATTGAGAAGTATATCGACCAGCGACCTACAGGTAGAGAAGAAAGGACAAGCTTAAGGAAAGACAAGTAAAGACAGCTAAGGAAGGAGAAAGGTAAAGAACAGGCTTAAAGGAGAGAAATAAAGACGACCTTAAGGAGAGAGAGTAAGACAGCTTAACGGAGCAGAAGCAAGACAGCTTTAAGGAGAGATCCAGTTAAGACAGCTTAAGCGACGAAAAAAGTAGTGACCAGCCTAGAACCAGTAAGTGAGAACATGTCTCTAAGGAGAGAAGTGAGAGAAACAAGCTTAAGGAGAGAACAATAAAGACAGCTTTATGAGAGAAGTAGGACAGCTTAAGATTGAGGGTAATTTTGAGGCTTAAGGAAGAGGAAGTAGGCAAAGGCCAGAAGTAATACTTCGTTCCTGCTTTCGTTCGTCTTAGTAAAGTCAGTTCAATGATAAGAAAGCAGAACAGTTTGAATAAAGTATGAAGTAAAGACATCTTAAAGGCGAACGATGACTCATCTAAGACCAGCTTAAGGTAAGAAGTAAGCAACTGAGCTTAACGAGAGAGACTAGTAAGACAGCCACGTAAGGAGAGCGAAGTCAAGGACCAGCCCAATTCCAAGGAAGCAAAGTAAGGACATCGCTTTAAGGAGAAAAGTACAGAGCCTAAGGAATGATATACATGTGCGACGAGCTTAAGGAGACGAATGTGAATACAGCTTAAAATGAGAAGGAAAGACCAGCCCCGTAACAGTGAGAGAATACGGAAATCAATATGATCAGTGCTACCGGAGAGAAGGTATAGCATAGCATAAGGAGAAAGTCCAGGCATAGTCCTTGAGGAGTAGAAGTAAAAGACAGCTTCCAAGCAAGCAAGTAAGACACGCTTAATGTAAGAGAAGTACGAGACATCTTAAGGTAGAGATAAGAGCACGGTCTTACAGGAGAGATCAGATAAAAGACAGCTAAGGCGCCTCGCTACAAACGCATCGGACATTAAGAGAGCTGCCGGGAAACAAAATACTCTTCAATGACGCCGTCTGTGGAAGGAGATGATTTGATGAATATGGCAAAAACTAAAATCAGCAAACTTGACAATTGTCTACAAAAACTGTTTCTTTAGACAAAAGATTTAGTGTAGCTTTTGACATAGCCGCGAATAAAAATCGTATGGAATACAAAGAAACCATTGCATAAGTCAGTTCGGAAGTAGTTGCGAATACGAGGATAAACCCATAATGTTCTGTATTCTCAGCTGTGGTCTTAGACATCTAATATACATCTACGGCGCAGCGTTTCTCCAGACCTTTTTAACGTGCTTTCGCGACCCACCAACCAAGTCGACATCCAGACAAATGCAACCGCATTAAAAACGCTTAGTAACCTCAGGGCGACTCCCAATAATTACCCGCACTATCATATCACTATATCATCATAAACATAATTTATAACCTAAACTCATACTACTTAATCCGTACGTCATTATAAATCTCACTTATATCATATAGCATATAAATACAATATGAAATACTAATATAAATAATATCGTAACTCAAATATAGATACTCTATTATTTGACTATTACATATATAATTAATACCATAACTACCTAATATCTACGTGAGATATAATAGTATATACTAAGATACTAAATTCCCTTAATATACAAGATGCTTTTTGCGATGCATTAGGCATTATAATTTCTTTATTTTATTAAGTAATAACTTTTCATAAATATAAGCAATGAATTCTTCAACAATTACTTGATTATTAAAATAATTACTAATTTTTTTGACCCAACTGCGACCCACAGTTATATCCTCGCACTCGACGCGCGCCCCTTTCGGTGGTCGCGGGTTCCGGCGACCGCCGCGGTGGTCGTGAGAAACGCTGCTCTAGGCCACTTCTGATATAAAGCAAATATACATGAGATTAAGTCCAAGCGGTAATAATACTCTACAAATAATTGGAAGAACGCTCGTTAGCATACTCGCAAATAATCACTTAGGGCCCGCGGGGCAAATCGCTATTGATATCCTATGCACTCCTCTCTGTCTCTCATTCTCTCTCTCTCTCTCTCCTCGTCTCTCTCTCTTTCTTCGCAGCGTCTCTCTCTCTCTCTCCTCTCGCTCCTTCTCTCTATCTCTCTCTCTCTCACTCACTCACTCACTCACGCACTCACTCACTCTCTCTCCTCTCGTCTCTTCGGTCCCTTCGTCTCCTCATCTCTCTCTCTATCTCTCTCTCTCTCATCATACTAATTACTATATAGTAATATATATAGTACCTTAATATATAATATATTAACATAGATAATATTATATATATTACCTCATAATATATATTTAATACTATATATTATCACTAATAATAATTATAATACTAGTATATTACTATAATTATATTAAGTGGCCCCAAAAAATAAATTTTCATAGACTAGTTTAAAGCTCTCAACATTAGGAATTGTGAGGTTGGATACGATACATGTTCTTTTGCAAAAATAATCAGCTTAATTGATACGTTTTAGTCTGCCGCCAGGGCGGAGGAAGATTGGAATTGTACTGTGAATTGCCCTATTTGCAATATTGGTAATTATAAAAAAATTTTTACTATTTGCTAGTTCTTTACTAATAATAATAACTACTAATATTATATAAAATACTAAATATTTAAAAATTGAACACTCATTTTAAGCACTCTCAAAAGTCTGTAAGATCCATGAGCAGGTATACAAATCAATCGATGGTTGTAAAATTATGTCTAAATTCTTTAAAAAAGTCTTTTTAACTGTGCTGTATCTCTATGTACTCAATTTGGCACAAAACGATTTAACTCGGCTGTCCTGAATGCTTAAATACTATTCAGTGCTACTTTGGTTTTTTGTCTCTGAGACCATAGCAGTGTGAAGTTATCCTTGAGGTCTGCAGTTCATTGTCTAATACTTGTACGAAATAATTATTCGTGTATTTGTTGATTTTATATCAGTATTAATACTTCATAATAATTATATAATTTGTATATATAGTCTCCTATAATAATAATATATGAAAAGTGGACGGCCATATATCTATTCTGGATGTCATACTATCCAATAAAAATTATAAGGCACAAGCTACCACCTCTACATTGAACGATGTATTGCATTCACTTAATTCTACCTTAACAAAAGCCATCGAGATATATATATTATGTTTTGTAAAAGGCTTCCATAATATAGTTTGTCAAGAAATTTCAACTATACAAAGTTGGGAACGAGTGTAAAATTCCCAGATGCAAAAGCCACAACCAAGATATAAATAGCCAAAATATAGAGGAAGGAGGATGGAATATTATAGGTCACTCAAAATTTCAACAAATTTGAAGAAAATTTAAAATATTGACATTCATAAGGTAAATGAATTTCAAAATGTTTACAGGAGACTCTAGGATATAACACTATATATATATATAGAAATGATATATAATATATCATATATTATTATTTGTCAAACTCAGAGAAGAAAAGTAAGCAGAGCGTATATAATGAACGATTAAAAGTTAGAAAGGCAAAAACAAGAGAAAAACAGAGAAGTTCATAGAGGGGCAAGGAGATGAGACAAAGAAATTCTTCGCAAAGGAAAATCATCAGCTGTTTGAATTGAATCCAGTGAATAGAAGTGCATGAACATTTAGATCCCATGACCGTGCTCATTTCAAATCATTAAAAAATCGAACGAGAGGAAAAGTTCTATTGATAACAGTCTCAATAAGGTAAGGATGTGGCCGGAGCTCAACGCAAGAGATTGGTGTGGTCCAGTCTCAAACTCTCGAAAACAATGAGACATAAAAGACAGCGTCCACTGATAATCATTCCATCACTTATTCTACCTCAGACCTCAGCTATGTAGCTTCTCAGCATCTACGACACCCAATAATTTGAGAGCACGATCCGTAAGCAATATGAATAGGTCATCTGCTCCTGGAGTTTCTTCTCTCTTGCGACAATGTATATTGATAAGTTTGGCTATAAGCAGCAAGACACGTCTTACAACAGAAAACAGAAAGCCAAGACATTACGGAAGTAAAATTTCTATGCATGATCTACGCAATCCTTTTACACAGTGCAGACACCTCTACGGGATTAGACTGAGGTATGGAAAAGTTATATTGATTTACACTGGAACTGAGCCTAAGGGGATAGGATAGTGTTACCTATATTTAGTATCTGAAGTGAGGTATATTAATCAGCTCTTGGTTGTGCCTAAGATTCGCTAATCAGGGAAAGGACAAAATATTGCAACATGCTGTAATTGATTGCCTACAAGATTGGTAATTATAGAAAGATGTTATGAGAAGGAGAGCCCTCATGCGGTTTTCTGGACTACTCTATGTGCTGTCTAAACACTGGAACCTCCCAAACAAATGTGTTGGCTTGTATCAGAATTGAAAATAAATTTACAAAGAAATTTACTTTACTAACCTTGTCGACATCGAAAAAAAGGAAAGACGATCATTAATCTGATGTCCTTTGATACCATGCTCAAGTATATAACTATCTCAAAACAGGTATCTTTTATCCTCTACATATAGAGTTCCATTCTACATTCTCGCAAAGAAATTAATAATAAAATATCTCATGAAACGTGTAGCCACCACTAACTTTTTGGACATGAGGAAATCCCTTGTGGACATTCATAAATACAATATTCAGCTGCAAGAAAATTCACCCTAGGTCAGGCATCAACCCCGCGAACTCTCTATAAAACATTCTTTACTATAGGAGGTACGCGTATTCGCTCATTGCTGATACATGGTTTTTCATCCGGGGTCAGCCCTGAGCATAGCGCCTGATTGAGCCAGTCATGGATTGGTACACGCGTAACTCTATACACGCCAAATTAAATATCTGTATCCATTTAGGCAGGCAATTATAAGTTATCTCGTAACAAAGAGAGGGTGCAATGAAAAAAGATGTCAAAGTCTTGCTGTCCGTTATTATGTTCCTAATTGGTTTTCAGCTCCTGTATTTAAGGAGGAGCTCGTATCACTTTGCTCATTATGATCATAAAATATCCACAAAGGTTGAACATGCAACAATAGATGGTGTAGGCAACTTGACCAGATTTAACATACGATCAAGCCAAACGATACGTATTTAATGATATGAAAAGGTAAATGATAAACAACTGACAGAATTTGTATATTCCAGCTCAACAGTCTTTCATCGTTTTTCTCCAGACCTCTAGCTATCCTACTGTAGCGTTTCTAAAGAACCTACTCTCTCAAATTGTGCCCAGGTTAAAAAAACTTGTAATCTATGCGAAGTAGTGATGAATGATAAGGCAGAAAGACTCTGTTGCTATTACTAAAAGAGTGAGTGAATCACAAACCTATACTACAAAATCGCGCACAACCAATCTTGCAAGATATTTACCTCTCAAGTCGGTTCTGAATTCTCACAAGGGAACAGACTTCCCAAAGAACAAAATACCCTAGATTAAAACAAAAATTTGAATAGCTAACATTAAAAACAAAACACAATAGCACAACATTACATCATTTTAAGACTAAAGATTGCAGAACCTGTCTGCGAAGTCTAGGCTGTACGCGGGGCATCCACAGTTTAAACATGAAACGTCCATCTTTGATAGTCACCTCCTGGGTGATGTAATCAAAAAACTTATAAAGATCTACATTTCAACAAACCTACGACGGCACAATTTAAAACCATTCTTGAATCATTGCGTGATGTTTATGTAAATAACTATTTTCCTCATCGAAGCCTCACATTTGAGTCCATGAAATAATTATAAAATCACAAATAAAAAATATTTTCCCTCACACCACTATACAGCCCACGAAACCTACCACCATATATACCACTACTATATATCTATATATATAGATATATATATATATATATAATAGATGACACTCGCTAACTACCTAGTATGCTATAATATATCATATATAATTTAGATTATATAATATATATATGTTTTACCTATATATAATATATACCTATACTCATCATATATATATATCTATACGCTAATATTTTATAAATGCGGGTAACATCTATCATAATAAAGTCGGTGCCTTATTGACGCAGCAATCCAAACACTCCCCTACAAAACAAAAAACAATAAAACCAAAAAAAAAATTATTCACTAAATAACCCATTACAAATTTTTTGCGCACTAACATTTGAAAGCGTCGTTCACTCATTTCTTTGAAAATTCACAATACGTTTAAACGTTGGAAGAATTCAGGCCAAAAATTATATTTTTTGAGAAAAAGACTAAAAAAAAGGAAATTGCAATACTATTTTCTATGACAGCCTAGGCTCAATTTTAAACAGCTTCTAATTATAGTTATACACGTGCTATATTATACGTATATTATATATATATACTAGGACTAATATAATATTCTATTATCGATCATATATATATATTAGTCTACCAGTTTATATATAGTATATATACTATATATATATATATATATAGTAATAATATCATTGTAATTTTGTTTCTTAATTTGTATTTATATAATAAATATTATATGCTCAGTCACTTAAAGCAATTTATGCGATCGATTAATATTTGTGGGGACATTTATATGAGCTAATATAATATCATAGTTATATATAGATACTATCAATAATATTATAATATATGATTATATATATATATAGATATTTATATATACTATATATATATAAACCTATATATTAGTGTACCTTGCGGTCAGAAACGCTTAGTTCACGACACAAATCGGCCCACTCGACACGAACACCCAATTCCTGAAACAAATTTTGACTGCGAACCGCGAACAATGCTTCGGCGTCAAACGACACCACTCAACCATTGCTTCTAACCCCGCGACTGTACTATCAGCACATTGCGCTAGAATCTTAGCCTTCTT
Organism: Trachelipus rathkii; assembly: GCA_015478945.1. Lineage (NCBI taxonomy): Eukaryota > Metazoa > Arthropoda > Malacostraca > Isopoda > Trachelipodidae > Trachelipus > Trachelipus rathkii. Next base: position 8,771 of record JABUQX010068715.1, on the reverse strand, counting down.
TGACTCAGGTCGTGGCCTACTACTAAACTATTGTGTTTAGTTGTAAATTCAAGTTGTTTTTATATATTAATATTTAATGTATTATTTGTATCAGGCAGGTAAAATTATGGTGAACTAGCTAAAGGGATGTTTTATTATATTAAACCCTATAGCATCATACTCTATTACACATACTATCATATATATATTATATATATATATAATACACCAGAACTGCTCTACTACTATATATAACTATAACGAGTATACGTCACCCCTCTAACCTTAAGTTAATAACACAAACTACACATAAACAGTGATATTATTATAATACTAATAATAATATACTAGGCTATAATTAATATATTAAATATAACGATCATAGTATATAATCAGACTTCCTTTCATTTCCCAAAATATAATTTATAACTACGTAATATTTAATTCATATTACACTCACGACATAGATCAAAGCGCACCCCAGACACCAATGCATACCGCACTAAGCTATCACATCAACACACTAATATATAACTCACTATCCTACTAAACACGTTAATCAAATCCGCAATAATAACCAATATATAATATATAAAATATACCAGAAGAGCCTACGTCTAGAGAACTGCAACTTTCTAGATTATACAACAACCTCACGCCCTACATAACTATGGCTTCTCCACCGAAGATAAAAGTGTTAGTGACAGTGCGTGTAAATGAAGCATAAGACGCGACCATTACAGTACTAGACACATACAGACCACACGAAAGAGGAATCCTGTAATGAACAGCTAAACACAGTCGAAATGCGTTGTTCGTGCTCTCTCTCGACTTTCTACGCCATATAAGCCTAAATTCAGTATTCGACAGCTTCATGGGACCTTAAATCTCTCCTCAATTGGTAGTCACCGAATATGGACGGCACCGAGTGAGTTAGGGCTTCGTTAGTGTCAACGCGCAAGAAGCTGTGGTGGTTGCATCCTAATTTGGTTGAGAGGGACAAGACTAACCTCAAAGAACTCCAGCACAGAAGAGCACTTGTCTAGTTGACAGCACTGGAGAGATAGCTTGACGGTTTCGCCAGAAGGAGGTAGCCGTCTCTGGAGAGGAGGAGGTAAGACGTCAAAACACGGTCACATGTTATCTCTCAAGTGTCCAAGAGATCAAAAGATAACTCTTCTCTACCGCACCAGCTGGCAGTGAACGTGCAGGGTATCCATTCGAACACCACATTCACCACACTAATAGCCACAATCTGTGATGCCAGGCGGAGCTTGTCGGACCAGCTCCTTTAATGTGACATGACGTGCAGTCCAACTTTTTCGAAAACTTATCCAACTAATAGAAATAAGACAAACTGCTTCTGAATCGTTATCTTGTTGAAGAACACCAAGCCCACCGAGCCAGCAAATCGACATCCACTTTCCCAGGATGCAAAAACCAGATAAAATACCAAGAAATTATATCTACACTGTTGCACGACAGTTTATATAATGGGAATGGGATTCTCCTTCCAAGTAGTAGTCTTCAGCCTCCTCTTCTTTTACCATCTTTACACGTGCCTAGTAACGTATCACAACCAGCACAGAAAGGTAAAGTTTGCATAGTACCTGTGTTTATGATTATATACTTTTTGCAACACATAAATCCATAAAAAAAAGTCGACCAAACTTATGTTTCTGTGGGGGCGGAACAGGATTACGACACACAGAATCTTCACACACTTAATATCAGATTGGAAAAAGAAATTGTTTTCGGATTCGGTTAAACGGAGTGCACACAGAACGAGATTAAAGTTCGTTAACCCAAAAGAGTATCAACGTGTATTATAGTATTATATTCTACTTAATATACTTTATAGGTAGATATATATAATTATACTATATATATATATGTAGTGTAAAAAATTATCAAATATCATATATAATAGTTATATATAGTTTATATTATTTTGTGGTCGTGTGTGTGCTGTGTGACTGTGTGATACTGTGTGTTGCGTGGTGACAACATGTCGTCGTGATGTGTCGGTGTGTAGAAAATAAAGATCAATAATGGCGAAAAAAAAAATTAAAATACATAGGTTTAACAGTAATCCTTATTCATTGCTATTGCTCTGTCCATTTTGACTTTTTCGGAGACTATTGGACCAATAACATTAAACGAAATTGCAAATTATAAACTCCCCCGATGTAAACACAAAAGAAAAAAAAACCACACAAGAGCATAAACCTTAATAATAAAAGCTGGAAACAAAGCAAACACACACACCAGCATCAATACAAACTATTTCCACTTTCTACCAATCTAACAAAAGTTTTAAAGCCAGCGGGTAGCCATCGCTTACAGGATGTAGCACGGCTGTGAAGATCGGCTCCGAGAGCCACGGGGAATTTCCATTTAAGATTATAAGGAAGGCAAGCTCGTAGTAATAGATAATAGAGAGATATATAGAGGAGAAAGAAAGAACAGTGTAGAAAACTAGAGAGACTATAGAAAGAGAAAGAGAGAGGTGTGGAGAGAGGAAAGGCAGAGAAAAACACAAGAAAAAGAAAAACAGATAGGAAAATAGAGAGAGAGAGAAAAAAAGAGAACACGGAGACGAGAGAGTGACAAGCGAGAGAGAAGACCCTGACGAAGAGCACCGCAGAGAGAGACGCCAGACGAGAGACGAGAGAGATGGAAGAGAGATCTCGACCAGAGACGAAGCAGAGCAAGAGTGTCACTTCGTTCTCTAAAGTGTGAAATAAACTATCCAATTAATTAAATATACTTAATATCTATATATATATACTAGGAAATATACATCGCTATATAATCGAACTAATAACTTATAACCCAGCCTATCATTAATGTATATACTATTATAAACTATTATCATTATATAGTATTAAGTTATACTATATAACTATTCATATCAGATTATCTAGTATAACTAGGTATCACATATATATATATCACATATAATACAGGTACTTAGTAATATATCTATCATTATATATGAATTTATAATATATAGTATATCATTAATACATGTTCAATATGGTGAAATACATTGATGCTAATAACGCTTCTTGATCTCATGCCAATTGTAACCTCGAATTAAATAGCAACATTGAGCCAAGTAATTTAAATTAAACAATAATTAATTAACATACGTTTATTATACCATTCAACATTATAAAACATTCTATAAGGTGATATTAGTCATTGCAGCTTTTTCTCTGTTTTAACTCACTCACAATCCTGTCTGACATTCATTACGTTATACACTCATACTTACTATTAACTAATAATATTATATAATCAGCGTAATATATTGACTAACCTAAAGTACGCCTCATGACCTCCTATACTAATACTTATATATACTATAATAGTATATATTACTTCTGAGAAATATTTTTGTTACTATTGCGTATAATATATATTATTATCAAGTATCAATATTTATATAAAAGTATAGCTTATTGATTACTCAACTAATTATATAATATATATATACATATATTATATAGTACGTTAACAAAACACACAATATTATATAGTAGTAATATATATAATATTACATACGCTATACTGTATCATAAAGCCTATTAGACTAACTATACCCTTTACTATCCGTATACTCATTACCTAATATATTTGACTCATTATTTGTTTCAAGCATATATATAAATATAACACGGACGATAAGGTATAGTACCACTATACTTACCTATAACTTCAAACTATTCACTCTAAACGCACCCGCTCGATAAGTAATACCTATACCTATATACTCTGTATATTATATATATGATACATTACTTAAATAACGGTACGAGCTCGTACGTATATATCTATATATTATTATAGTAGTACCTAATACTAGCATCTATAATATAACTTACATATATATATACTTATATATATAATGCCAATATATATATATATATATATAATATACCTATATAAAATACAAACCTAAATATACGCTTATACTACACTATTATCTATATCTCCGTATACTAACTGACTATCAGCTAATTATTATACTATATAGACAATTAGTCTATCAAGGACTAAGATATCACTCTCTTACTGCACGCTAACATACATACTCAGGCCGTCTGATCGCTCGTTCTCTAAAAAACTTATTCAGTAGTTGTCTCATATTTCGTCCGACTATTAACCTCAACCAACACCAAATCAGTATGAAATTTATAATGATATCACGCGTTATATATACGCTAGCCCCTAATACCTGCTAGCTAATATATTATCTATATTCTATACTATGATATAGTGTCTAGCTAAGTTTCCTTACAGTACATTAATAGATATATATTATAGCAGCGTATTGACTATATAATTTATATACTATTAAATATTGTCGTGTTGCTGAGGTGTGTGTGTAGCTGCTGCGCGTGAGTGTGTGACTGTGTCTTGCAAAAAAGTAGAGCATATGAGCATTGATGACCGTAAAAGCATGCTCACACCTACGCAACACAAAATGAAACAAAAATAATCGAATGAATTTTTAACAAAAAGTTAGAGCCTAAGTTTTTTAGTGTCAATTTAATTTAAAAAGCACAAAGTCCGCTCTCTTCTACTTTCTTTTCATTAGAGCAAGATTTATCAATCACATTTCATTATCTAAAATCTTGCCCATGCCTCATAATAATAGTCTCTCTCCGGATACGAAGAGCGATTGCTAAATGGCGCGCAATAGTCTTTACTTTGCCCTCATAGGTGTTTCTAAGAAAAGCGTTTTATATCCATCTTCTCTTAAATAAGGATAGAACATTGCTCTGCTCTTTGGACGTTGTCATTGGAATGTTTTTTAAATAACATTTCAAAATTGAGTTTCACACTTCTTACTAAAGTGGAGGCTTCCAAAGTGTAGTTTTCCCATGTAATGAAATCGAAATAAAAGCTATGGCTCCGACATAAACGAAATTCACTTACTAGCTACTAAAATTACTAGATAGTTCTTGTTATTAAGTATTATCACATTCCTATGTCAAGTCACAACAGAGCTGAACCAACTTTACAACAGGTCTCACTTTGCTACACCTTCTTTTCCACAGGACAGCACGACAATTAACAGTAACCACCCCAAATACCGGCCACGACTCCAAAACGTCGCCAAAGTGAAACCAATCACAACTGAACATGAGAATGTCGCAAAAATTCTTATCTTTTCGTATATCTGCAACAAGAACCCCTCGAGAGAGTTAGAAAGTTGGATAACAATAGAGGGATAATAGCAGACGGATGTGCTAAAAAAGCGAATGGGTTTGTGACAGTTAGACGTAGAATAAGTCACGGTGATGTTCCCTGTGATGAAGAACAAGGCTCCTCACGTGCCCGAGTATATGTTGGATGGTCGAGCAACTGGAACCAAGTTGTTGGAGGTCTTAAATAGTTTACGGATATATGTTGTGATGGAAAACCGGAAACGGATGTATATTGGAGAGTGTATCGCTAAGAAAAGCTTTGTCGCGATAAGGCTAGAAAGGGTAGCTCGATGCTTAGTTTAAATCCTTGGCTAGATGTAAAAAAGGACTAATATGCTCTGACCGTGCAGCCTATAGTGGGTCTCTGCCGATCGAAAGGTATGTATGTTCACCATGTGCGGTGTTTAAATTGTAACACCAGTCGACGCTGAAACTGATCGGTCTGGGAATAAGAGTGGTAATAGATCCTAAACCCAGTACAATGTGTTCGCGCTCGCATGGACAACCTCTTAGGGTGCGCATGATGTTTATAAGGCCTGTGGGTACAATTGGATAAAAATGAGAGCGTAATCTTTCTATGAAGTATTAGTGGGTTGTGTGGTGTGCAAGAAACGATGTATATATGAACGACGCCATTCAAGACGAGATGTATCAGTTACATTTTGGAGCATGGCTGATCTCTCTATGGGGAAAGGGTCGGATGCGATGATGAGTACGGTGAATATGTATCTAAACGTGCGCGTGTGTATCAGGTGGTGAGTGTGTTGAATCGACCCGGCTGGGGAGACGAAGAAAGGAAAGTGCATTGAGTCGACAAAGGATTACCTGGAGGCGAGGAATGTGAGTTTCGGCAGAGGCGAGAAGACAAGATGAACGTAATATAGCCAGAGAGAATAGTCCACGGGTGGTGATTTCTGTCCAACGAGGTATGGTTGCTTGGGTTATTCGTCTGTCAGGAGACACTGACAACCCCAATCTGACGAGACCTATGCGCTACATCTGAGGGGTACGTGACTCAGTCCACTTGATAGCCCCGTCTAGAGGGCTGTGAGTTTCTCTCTGATTCATCGACGACGGGAGTTTCTAACTTCACAAGAGTAAATTAAAGACGGGAGACGGGCTAATGGCTGGGCTTTTCCTTTTCGACTTCCGTCATATAACCTCTTCATGATGCTAACATTTTGTTTCAATGTGATAATTTGATTAGCACATCCTCTACCACACCCTACGACCACAAATAAACAAAGAGACAAATAAATAATAATTAATATAATACCACTAAATCAAATTCAATAACCTCAGCAATTATATAGGCTATAGAAAAAAATCTTGATTATAGCGTCCGTAGTATCAAGATAAATAATAATAATAATAATAATAATAACTAATTAATAAATAATAATAATAATACATAAATCACTGAACAATAATAAGCAAGCTAATAATGCTCAGCATCGCCCTAATACACTACCAATAAGGATAGCAACAGCAAAATAAAAGAGATAAAAACTAGCAGAGTAAAGTATCAAAATCATATGACTTAGTATCACTAGGGTAGTAGTTAATACTATAATATTATACACTAACGTTTATTAGCTATATCTATCAAAACTACTTCATATACTATACTTTACCCTTTGTTAATAAGTGTATATAATATTAGTACTTAACTGAACTACCTTTTCACTTTACTAACTCTATTCAGCTTTTTAAATATCTTCATTTCGAATTTCTGTGGGTTTGATGTCTATCACCTATAAATCATATACTATTAATAGTACTATATTATAGTATAATAGATATACACTTTATATAGTAATTACTACTATATTATTATATAATTTTATATAATTGCTACTCTAAAACGTTATTATACAATATCGATTCCATTATATATGCGCCTCTCAAAACTTATCGAGATGCAATTTGCGGCATTCGCGACCAAGAAAGAGTAATTAAACTGTAATAAAAATTCTATAAAGCGAACAATATTTTGTTTTCTTATTCGGCATATTATCTGTTTCAATTCAAACTTGATGTTGTAAACAGGCCCACCATATGCAACCAAGAACGTTTTCCGTCTTATAATTTATCACATGCTTCAAATCCATTAACACAACATTTTGCAACGACACTATCTATTACGTTCAGTTATCCGATGAGATGACGCTTACTAGGAAATGAGTCTTGCATTTACTCATAATTGCAACGCGAGTGAAAATCGAAGCCTTTAGCGTATATATCACTCTCTCTATCTAACGCGTCTGACAATATATATATCCGTAAACTCATGACCATTATCCTTCGTTTATTAGAACACCTATAAGCTTATCATCGAAGTTATTATATATGGGTATACTAGTGCATCAGCACTCATAGGATACTAGTTAGTCACTATTAAGATCCTCCCTATATACTAGGGTAATTGAGTACTATCCTAGATGGTACCACATCACCTCAAATAGTCTTACTAGTAGTATCACAATCAAGTACTCGCATAATATGTAATTATATACTATACATATAATATATATATACTATACTTATATATAATATAATATAAATATATATACGTATAGTTATAGAATTATATATATATATATAATATATATATCATATATAATCTCATTATCCTAATATATGTATCATCACATAATAACCAGATATATATATATATGTATTATACATATAAATCATATTGCACGACACAGGAGTATTACACATCCGATCGGTCCTATGGATCCGTACTATATTATAGCCTATATTATATATCATGATCTTCAGCTCTTAGGATCACAGGCCTTATACATATATTCTAACACTATTATCTATATTATATGTAGCTATACGTTTTACTTCGGTTACGTTACGTTAGACTATACATTATTTATTATTCCATATGAATATATATACGTATATATGAGTAAATGTGAAATTTTCTGACAAATCATTAAAAAAACAAAATGTCGTTGATATTGGAAAAAAAGTGAGTCGCTTGCACAAACATCAACCGAAGCTGCAGGAGCCCGCACTGATCTTAACATATTATACGTATCTATACCACTATATATAAGATATATACTATAAATATACTTATATATATTACTAATATACTAATACTACTAATATAGCAGCGAGTGCGCTACACTACCTATATATATAATATGTACTATCACTATATATATACTAAATATATATTATACTCAATAGCGCGGCGGCTCCGTCGTTATACAATTTATATAGTGGTCTGCATCTGAAACATTTCACAAACACACAATACTATATGATACTATAATAATCAATATAATACTATATAGATATATACGCTATTACGAATATACCTAGAAGCTTACAATAATGCCATACTATACACTTTACTTATATATAAGTAATCTATACACTATCTATTACGTACACTGGCATCTTCTCATACGCTCATATCATTAGCTAACATACTGTTCATGTATATATACACATTATACATATTACCTATATATATGCTAAACTATATCATACTATATTTATATAATACGTATTATACATACTATTATATATAGTATATCATTATCTAAT